>JAUUIK010121270.1:0-14124 GCA_032270385.1 Urticina crassicornis | reverse complement strand
TCTAATCCTAAATTGGCTAAATAAGGGTTCTAAGTGACAAGTCTCTGGTATTGTTCAGCGATACGCGAGGCAGAAACCTTTGCGAACATTTTAGCTAAAGCCCTGGCCACACAGAGTCGCAAGTAAAAGCTTGCGTTTCATCTTGCGTTGACCTAGACCTGTGACGCGGACTTGCGTTCAGTGGTCGAGCTCGACCAAATTTCAGCAAGTCTTTCGCCGTTTGGCCATCAACGCATGTCGTTCTCAAGTCTCAGGCTCAAGTAGAATCGTATGAACGTATAAAATACGTTGAAATGCGTTGTTATATAGGTAAACATAACTAGCAATGCTAATTTTTACTAGAATCAACTTGCTTGCGCGGTCGCGGGGAATCGTTTGGTCACCATTCGCAAGTTGAACGGCACATACGTTGTCCAAGTAAGTGAACTTATGTCGACTTGCGACTCCATTTGGCTAGGACTTAAATTAAACAGTTATTATGTTGAATTAAAGAGGTTTCTTTCATTGACGTAAAATATCGAATAAGAGCGCAGAAAACTAGCTAATGTTGCCGATATTACAGTATTATCGCACAAATCTGTGAAGTCATTGTGCACCAGTCAGTGGAAAGCCCCGTACCGTACCCCCATAGCCGGGGATTGCCGGAAAATTTTGGGGAACTACCAGGGATTAGACTAGTTCTTTATGCCATGGTTTACAGTACATTGTTTTAGATTGTACTAGCAAATGTTTTTGAAAGCGAAGAAACACCATAGGAGTTTCGCCGCGTGGATTTGCATTGCTCCGCCAGGCTGTAAAAAGCCGGTACAAGCTTCCCCATGGTAGGGAACAATATCAGAGTTTAAAAGGTTTGCTACGCACGGCGGCGAACTGGCGTTATCACAGTTCCTAATGCCCTGCTATTCCCCTGTAGAGGATCGAGTGCATGGCTTTCCACTGACTGGAGGTGCGTTTTGATCATCTTGGACGTTCTTCAGCAAAGTCGAGAAAATAGAATGATTTTTTATTAGTCAGTAAGGAATTCTGGATCGGCCGCGCGTCGGAGAAACGTTGAAATCATCGATCGTTTGGGATTTCCCCTACATGAAACACAGGCAGGCATAATAAGGAGACAAAAATAACATTTACTATTCGGGGTCGATAATGTAAAAGTTGAAAAAAACTGTTTCACATTTGATAATTAATTACCTTCAGCTGTCGCTTGTGAGAAATCCTCACTTTGATATTTCAGGATGTATTGTCTTCTCGTCGGGTTTCGTTTCTTTGTATTACAGGAAATTCTTTACTTTCAACTTTCTTGTTTCATATTTTCTTTTTTTACGTTTCTGCTTTCACAGCAAGAAAGAGCGCAAAATTACTAAAGCTTTTTAAAACTAAAAACCCGATAGAGTATTTTTAAGCGATTGAATTAAATAACAAACAATGTCATCTACATTTTGACATAAATTGCATATGAATATGTTTAATATTGAGTGATGTCAGAGAACGTTTGCTTAAATAATTCTATAATTAGCATGCACAAAGACTTTGTTTGGCTTCTTTTTAATCGACAATTTCAAAGAGCTTTATCGCTAATATCATTTGATTGAATCACACCAAACTCTGATCAGATTATTCCTGAACATTAGTTCTGTCAAAATTTGTCAGATTTTTTAACTGAATATTTTTAGAATTTCATATTTAATATTTTACAATTTTTGTACATGTGATGTTAATAAGATTGATGATTCCGACACCCCATAGTTACTGTTGCTATGTAACACAAGCAAAATGATTTGACCAGAAAACAGCTAAAAAACGATATTGATTGCAGAAAATTGTATAGCTCTTGTTTGAATTTCTAGTGTTCTATGTGAATATTTTAACAAATTAAGATCTGTGTAACACAAAAGACCTTTGTGAAAACAGGTGGTCTGGGATGTTGTTTGTGGGAAAAGATGTATTCTTCTGAGAAAACTGCTACTATAATGCATGGAATTGGTTCGCTGTTGTTTGAGTCGAAACAATGAATAATTAAAGAGCTAAACCTTTTAACGCGTATTATTATTGATAAATGGTGTTTGAAAGTAAAATTTACATAGTTTACAGTCGACCCATGATTATCGCTCATTATGGACCATGAGCATGCGCAAACGATTCCCACCTGTGGTTTTGTTTACCGTAGTAACATCACGTTTTTCTCAAAGTGTAGAAGGCTTTCATTTAGGAAAAGAAACGAATCTCTTCTGACGGTGTATCTGTCTTTTATTGTTTCGGTCCTGTACATGCAGGTAAAACAGTTATTTAGAAACGTTTAAAGGATGGAACAAGAGAAAGAAATTATACTTGTATCGCAATAAGGGGAATTGAATATTTTTGAGATCATTTGATTGTCAATCGTCTTCCTTCTCGACCGACCATGGTTCCACGGTATAACTTCTCTGTACGTCATAGATTGTTTATATTTGTTCGTCACCTAAAGTCATCTGATCCTGGATGCTGGTGGAAGCATATTCGCCCGGCTACTTTGTCTAAAATTCACGAAGACTTTGCTGTCAAGTGGCTACTTGAGGACATTGGTGACAGAATTGACATGCGCCAGCTTGGCTGCCTTAAAGGGTCTTCAACCTCACTCTGTCTTATTGATCTACTTCATAACAGGCTACAGTCTCTTGCTACTCCAGGACAGTATATTTACGCTTGTTTCCTCGACTTCAGTAAAGCTTTTGATCGTATCGATCATACCATCCTTAGTCATAAACTTATTGATCTTGGTGTCCGCCGCTCACTCATCCTCTGGATTTGTAGTTTCTTGTCTAACCGTGAGCAAGCTGTTAGACTTAACGGCCTCATATCCAACTGGCTTCCTGTCTCTGCAGGAGTTCCTCAGGGTACCAAATTGGGCCCTATTCTTTTTCTACTTATGATCAATGATTAAGGCCTTACTACTCAGTTGGGTTGCTCATGTTGGAAATACGTGGACGACATTGCTCTGTCTGAAGTTCTTACTCGTAACCAACTTCCTCGTCTTCAAACTGATCTTGATAAAATTGGACAATAGGCTGTTGACAGTAACATGAAGTTAAATCCGACTAAGTGCAAAGTTATGCGCATATGTTTTTTTTCGCGACCAACCTCAACTCCCTGTATTCAACATTCATGGAATACCGCTTGAATTTGTGTTATCTTACAAAGTCCTTCGTTTGACTCTACAGTCAGATCTTAAATGTAATGCACACATTGACATAATTGTACTTAAAGCCTCTAAGCGACTTTGTATTCTTCGTGTTCTTAAACGCGCTGGTGTTGTCACGTCTGATCTTGTTTCTGTCTATATTACTCTCATCAGGCCTATACTAGAATACTCTCGTCTTGTCTAGCACTTCGCTCTTTCTGTGTCCCTTAGTAATAAAATTGAATCGTGCGTTCAGGATCATTCTACCTTCTATCTCATACTCATTTGCCTGTGAATCTTTGGAATTACCTTCTCTCTTCTCCCGTTGTGATACTTTATGTACTAAAGCGTTTATTAAGTTCACTCGCTTCTCCAACCCGCGCTTTTTGCCATTGCCTACCTTGACGCGCAGCGCCGCTAGAACTTCTGAGTGGTTGCCTTACTCGTAATGCTAATACTTTTACGCTTCCTGCCACGCGCACCGAGCGCTTCAAGCGCAGTTCTATCCCTTCAATGATATATAACCATAGATTATAGTTATTGTAGTTCTGATTTCTTAATTTATTAAACTTTTTATAAAGTTTACGTCAGATATTTCCATGCTTTATATACAGATATTCCATTGTAATTATTTTATTAGTATTATTCATTATAAATATGCTGTTTTTCAATTCACAAATTGCAAGGGCATATGTGTTTTTCAATAATCCTATTATTATTATTATTAATAATAAAATATTCATAGTATATATTCAGTGTTGAATACAGTTATATTTGAACAAGTTGAAATAAACGTATCGCAACACATGCAGTCAAACACTTTCTGGAAATATTTCAGTTAATGACGCAACAAAACTAATCTTTTACTTTGTTTTTATTTTCAGTATATTCATGGTATTATGTAAATAGTTGTCGACCTCGCATGATGTGACTTTATAAGACACTTCTGATCACTGCATCTATTTTGAATATAAGGGGACCCCTGGCCTCGGCTGCGTGTTTTTCAGAAGATGACATTGGCACTTGATTGATAAAAAGAAAAAGGGATTTTGATAAGTTAATCAATACAAAAATGATTTTACAACGTAAGCAAGGTAAGAATATTTGTCTTTAATCGCTTAAAACAATTGTTTAGACTGATTAGAACTAGGGATGACAGGGAGTGTTAAGGGTTGATAGTCTTTTTTAGAGATATAGTCCGTGTTGTAATTGAAATTGTTTTTAATTAGCTTTAAAGTGCTACTCTGATCAAATCTCGATTTTTTTCTATTTTTCAAAACTTTAGTACCTATATTATTACTTCCCAAAAGCATTTTTCGATATGACAAACTAGAAGTCGTAGTTTTTTAACCCTTTTCCCTGAGTTTTTCCGTCCGCCGTTAAAATGTCGTGCTAATCGCAGCAGGGAACGCCTGTTTGATCATTTAGCGGACGTGACGTCATACACTCAACACTCAAACTCTCGTGGCTACTTTAGCTTACTATCTATTCATGTAAACAACAGGTTTGGAAGCCATTTTTATCGTTTTAAAAATTCCCATGTGAAATTTGAAAGAATGCCTCCAAGCAGATGTGTTGTGCAGGGTTGCAGCAACTCATCAAGGCCAAAATCAGGCATTTCGGTGCACCCTAGTCCTGAAAATAAGAGCCAACGCGACCAGTGGGTCAGGTTTGTAAGAGCGCATCGTGCAAACTTTGACAACCCTCAAGGAAAGTTCTGGGGGTTTGCTCCGATCACTTTGAAATACAGTGCTTTCAAAAGATTTTCATACAAGGACTTACGTCAATAAGAAGAATTCTCGAAGGATCTATCCCCACAGTATGGAAGAAATCGGTGAGAGAATCTTCCATTTCTGACAGAAGTCGCCGAAAAGTAAGTGTGACTTTAAAAAAAAAGTAAGTGTGACCTTCGCGAATCAGAATACGCACTACTATGTTCTGAATAATCAGACTACGATTCTTCTTCATTATCAGATAAATTGAGACTAGATTCCGAGCTCGATCGTGCAGGCATTTTAACAAGAGATATGTGCTAAAAGACAGCTTCAGAGAAATGTGTTGAGTGTATGACGTCACACCAAAGAAACCGCTTTCGAATATTAAAGGCTCAGAGGAACACACTCGAGCAATGGCGGACGACATTTTAGTGATATTCAACCCTAAAATTCGGAGATCTAAATTGCCTCAATTAGAATTTTTTCATGAAATATAGTAGTTTTAGACGATTACTGTTAATTGTAAATGAAAAAAAGTTAACAAAAAGGAGTCGATGTTGGTCAGAGTAGCACTTTAACTCTAGTGAATGGTCTCAGAACTTGATATGGATTGTACTATAAGTTGTGGAAGAAATCAGTTACAGACTTTTAGGTTCTGCCAAACATTATAACTTCCACAAGTAATCCACAGCTCTTGTGAACATAAAAAGCTATAGAAGAAATAATAAAATTCTTTTTATAATGCCTCATTATGCTGATCTGTTGTCTTAAATATTACAGCTACGACACAAAAAACATATAGATCCTTCAGAAGAAAGTGGCAGCTCTCAAGACCATAAAAATATGAAAAGATTATACATAATGCATGAAAACGAACACTATTCTCAGACAACGCATGGCTAACGAGGACATTAAACTTACGGTCTTTGTTCTGATCTACCATTGATGATCCATCCATTGTATAGAACCAGTTGCTACCATTAAGTGGTAAGCAAAGCAATGAGTAATACCAGGGTTAACGACAACGAAATCTTCAACGAAAAGTACACTTTAATAGCATGGTTTGCTGTAGCGTCTGCACAATATCTACACTTTGGACTAACCACACAACAACTTGCTTGTCTGTACAATGAGTGTTTAGACGTTGCCAAATTCCACAACGATTCAAGGCTCAAGGATGTTTGTAGTACTGCCTTATCAACACATATGCACAACATGTCAACATTTCAAGGTACTTCTGAGCATAGTAAAGAAACAAAAGAAACTGATGACAAAATAGTAGAGATGAATACGTACATGACACAAGCATTTACGAACATATTATCGAACAACTATAATGATGTTATACTTGACTGTAAGAAATGTCTTGGGATCGCGCAACAAACTGGTCATAAGGTAAATGAGATGAAGGCATACCTGACCCTTGGAGATGCGTACTGGAGATTAAAAAAGTACGATGATGCTATACTTCACAGTAACAAATGCATTGGCATTGCACAAGAAACTGGTGATAAAGCAGCTGAGATTGTTGCATACCAAACACTAGGAAATGCGTACTTAGGTTTAGAAAAGTATAATGATGCTATACTTTACGGTAAGAAATGTCTTGACATCGCACAAGAAACTGGTGTGAAAATAGCCGAGGTGACTGCATACAATTTACTAAAAAAGGCGTATTTCAGTTTGAACAATTATGACGATGCTATACATTACAGTAAGAAATGCATTGGCATCGCACAAGAAACTGGTCATAAAGTAGCTGAGATGAGGGCATACATGACCCTTGGAGATGCGTACTGGAGATTAAAAAAGTACGATGATGCTATACTTTACAGTGAAAAATACCTTCGCATCGCACAAGAAACTGGTATGGAATCAATTGACATGATGGATGCATACCTGATCCTTGGAGAAGCGCACTTGAGTTTAAATAATTATCACGATGCTATTCTTTGCAGTAAGAAATACCTTGACATCGCACAAGAAACTGGTAATAAAGCAGCTGAGATTGCTGCATACCAAACACTAGAAAAAGCGTACTTAGGTTTAGAAAAGTACGATGATGCTATACTTTACGGTGAGAAATGTCTTGTCATCGCACAAGAAACTGGTGATAAAGCAGCTGAGAAGAATGCATACATGACACTAGGAAATGCGTACTTAGGTTTAAAAAGTTATGATGATGTTATACTTTACAGTGAGAAATGGATTGACATCGCACAAGAAACTGGTATGGAATCAATTGACATTATGGATGCTTACCTGATCCTTGGAGGTGCGCACTTGGGTTTAAATAATTATGACGATGCTTTATTTTACAGTAAGAAATACCTTGAAATTCCACAAGAAGCTGGTGATAAAGCAGCTGAGATTGTTGCATACCAAACACTAGGAAATGCGTACTTATGTTTAGAAAATTATGATGATGCTATACTTTACGGTGAGAAATGTCTTGACATCGCACAAGAAACTGGTGTGAAAATAGCCCAGGTGAATGCATACAATTTACTAAAAAAGGCGTATTTCAGTTTGAACAATTATGACGATGCTATACTTCACAGTAAGAAATGCATTGGCATCGCACAAGAAACTGGTGATAAAGTAGCTGAGATGAGGGCATGCATGACCCTTGGAGATGCGTACTGTAGATTAAAAAAGTACGATGATGCTATACTTTACAGTGAAAAATACCTTCGCATCGCAAAAGAAACTGGTGGGAAATCAATTGACATGATTAATGCATACCTGATCCTTGGAAAAGCGCACTTGAGTTTAAATAATTATCACGATGCTATTCTTTGCAGTAAGACATACCTTGACATCGCACAAGAAACTGGTAATAAAGCAGCTGAGAGTGCTGCATACCTATTACTGGGAAACGCGAACTTGAGTTCAAAACATTATGACGACGCTATATTTTACAGTAAGAAATGCCTTCGCATCACGGAAGAAACTGGCGATAAAGCGGCTGATATTGATATATACATGATCCTTGGAGAAGCGCACTTGAGTTTAGAAAAGTATGATGATGCTATACTCTACAGTAACAAATACCTTGACATCGCACAAGAACCTGGTCATAAAGGATCTGAGATGCATGCATACGTGATCCTTGGAAATGCGCACTTGGCATTAGAAAAGTATGACGATGCTATACTTTACATTAAGAAAGGCCTTGACATCGCACAAGAAACTGTTCAAAAAGCAGATGAGATAAAAGCATACACGATACTAGGAAATTCGAGCTGGAGTTTAAAAAAGTATGATGATGCTGCACTTTGCATTGAGGAATGCCCAGGCAAATACGATTTTGAGATGAATAAATGTTTATTACTTGCGACTTTATGTACTTCTTTGGCTTCGTACAAAGGTGCTATTGATTATTGCAAGATGTGTAAAATCATTGCGGAGGTAACAAAAAATCCTTCAATGAAAATGGAAGCAGTCTTACTTTCCATAACACCGTTGATTTCTTTGAATCAGTACGATGATGCATATTCGTATTTAATAGAAGGTATGAAAATTGCAAAGAATCTTAACAAAAAGGACGCAATAAATAAATTCAAGTTTGCTTCTTGCATATTTTATGAAGCTGTTGGTATGACGGAAGAGTTCTCCAACAACAGGAAGGAATTAGATTTTTCTGAAGATACTGACGACAATATTCAAGAAGATCAGAACACTAAAAAGATGACAGATTGTTTCAGGAGCTATTTGTACCACAGATCACTGGATGAATACGAACAAGCTATTGCGTGTCTTGAAAATGCTACAGTGGCAGCGGCGAAAGGTGACAGTTTACTTTTCCGTGCAAACACTGTGATTTTCAAGAAGGATATTTCAGATATGTATATACTACTCGGTGAATACGATAAAGGTATACCGTTTTGCCAAGAAGGATTGACCCTTGCAATAGAATTTGACAACAAACACTATCAGGCTTTGTTACATTGTGGTCTTGGTACAATATATTACAAACTTGAACAATCTGAAAACGCTGAAGCATCATTCAAAGAATCAATCAAGTGTTTTGAAACCATGTTTGATCATCTTGGTGAACACGACCGGTTCAAGATAGCCATGGTTGACAAATACAGTGAAGCTTACAAGATGCTTCTAAAGGTTCTTATTAAAACAAATAAGAAAGAAGAAGCCCTTTTGTTGTCGGACCGTTTTCGTGCACGAGCGCTGAAAGATCTTCTTATTTCGAACTTTGGAATAAAGAAGGAAGAAATTACTAAAGAAAGTTTACAGTACTCTGATATCCAGGATCTTGTTTCCAGAAACCACAGTTCGATTCTGTTTTATTCTACGTGTGTCGAAGAGTTATACACATTTCTAGCAGAACCAGGGAATGAGCTTCAGATTTCAGTGCAGTCTTATAGAAACTGTGACAGCTGCTTGGACGAAGTTATTAAAAAAGCATTTGACGAAATGAAAGTGCGTCAAGTAGTCAACTGTGAAGACAAGTCGTTAGACGCTATCCTCAACTTTAAAGTTGACCAGAATCTCAAGTCGGATAAAAAAGAATTAACACAGTTACTTAGCCGACTAAAGGAGAAAAGCTCATCAGAACAATGTCGTTGTACATGTGATAGTAGAGGAGAACCATCAGAAAACAGTGATAAGAGCAGTTTGACCAGTGCACTGGAAATATTGTATCACAAGTTATTACACAATGTGATGGGTGTTGTTAAACAAGACGAGATTGTCATCATTCCTGATGGTTGCTTATACAAAGTACCATTTGCTGGCCTACGGGACCCAGACACGGGACACTATTTATCAGAGACTAAGCGGATAAGGCTTGCTCCTTCTATTGGAACCTTAAAGCTTCTCCAAGAATGCCCATCGGATCATCAGTACAAGACAGATGCATTAATTATTGGTGATCCCATAGTTGGTAAAGTAATGATGGATGGAGAAGAAAGGGATATTGAACGCTTGAATGGTGCACTAGAAGAAGCAGCAGATATTGCTCTTATACTTATGGTTCGTCCATTATTGGGACAAGAGGCTACTAAACCCGCTGTCATAAAGAAACTACAGCAAGGAGTATCTGTAGTTCACATTGCTGCACATGGTATCCTATCAAAAGCTACCATCGTACTTGCTCCTTCTCCAGAAACAAGAGCAACAAAGATACCAGATGAAGAAGATTACATGCTAACCATGGCTGACGTACAGAAGACTCAAGTACGTGCACAGTTAGTTGTGCTAAGCTGTTGTCACAGTGGGCGTGGTAAGATTAGATGTGAAGGAGTGGTTGGCATGTGTCGAGCCTTTCTAGCGTCAGGAGCTCGTGCAGTGGTAGCGTCTCTATGGGCCATCAATGACCAAGCTACTCGTAAATTCATGAAAAAGTTCTACAAACATTTGAAGAAAGGAAATAGCGCCAGTACTAGTCTACATCTTACAATGAACGACATGAGACAAATCCCACGATTCAGTGAACCAAAGTATTGGGCTCCTTTCTTTCTTATGGGAGATGACGTCACAATCCAGTTCAAACAATGACGTCACAACTGCAGTATGTGAGTAGATAACATAACTATCTATCACAGTATGTATTCATATAAAGTATCGTATTATTTCATTTAGATTTTACAGATCAGATTCCTGCATACAATTTAGAAAATTTTCTTGTTTAGAAAATGTACTGTTTATAAATATCAGTTTAGCCGAGAAAAGTAGTATTGAAAGTAAATGTGGACAGTATCATACTTAACAATTATTCGCCGAAGGCGAAGTGTTTATCGGTGAACATTTACTGAGACTAAGTCGAGGTAAATGTTCATCAATATTGTCCAACTGTGTCTTAAGAGAATAATTGTTTTGGTATAATTACACAGGTTATTATCAGAGAAACTGAAAAAAGACAAAATGTTGTATGAATTTACTGACTACAAGTAAAGAAAAGCAATGGAAAGTGCTCTCGCTCAAGCTATATTCACCGCGCAGTAAATATAGCGGAATGTAACTAAATTCTACACCAATCAGCGCGCGGTAAACTCTATATTCGTCTGTGTAATTATACTAACAATAAATACTAAATATCTTATTTGTTACTGAGGCAATGACAAGCAAGAGAGGTGGGTTAAGTTGATCAAGCTTCGGTTTATCTGTCGCATAATGGTTAAACTTCAGTTGTCTTTTCCTAATGGTTTAATCAGTTTGATAACAGGTTTTGCTAGGCTGTTGTACTTCAACTGCTTAGTTCTGACACTTTGATTATGGGGACAATGTGTGGGGAGATAAAGAAAACATCACGCTGATGCAATCATTTCAAATCCTGCACAACAAAGCCGCAAAGATCATCCTTGATCGCCCTCTCCAGTCCTCAGCATCTGATGCACGAAGAGAACTCAATTGGAAAGAGTTTACTCAACGTAGACGTTATCACCGATGTTTGCACATTTTCAAATGTAAGAACAATTTGCTTTCCTCCAATCTCAAGTTCACCAAGCTGAATGAGCATGGATCGTTAAAACTAATTAGGGAAAGCAAAGGCTAACATATCAAGCCATTAAAGAATGGAACAATTATCTAAGTGACGTTGTTAAACAATCATCAAAGATTTCTCAATTTAAGTCTATTTTTTTCTGTAACATTTTAAAACATTCTATTTGAAATTTTACATTTTTTGCATAATTGTAATTTTGTTCTCGTTTTGTTTCGATAATTTGCCTTCAACTAGTTTTACAGGACCTTCTTGAAAATCACTAAAGCGAAGGAGCATCCTGTTAAAATATCATTGTAAATAAATAAATAAATAAATAACTTATAAATCGTAATTGAAAATTAATTGTTGTTGAGATTAAGCTCTCATTCATTATTATCAGTACGTTAGAAATACTATTAATGCTTTTATTAATAGTATAATTATAATTATGGTTCATTTGTTTCCACACTCTCTTCTTTGTTTGTAATCTTGATGAAACAAAATTACAAAGAAGCTGCAGGCGTGTTTGGTTGGTGCACAGGGAGCCCAAGCTCGGTATTTGTATTGGTTAAATGTATGTATGTAACATTCTTGGTTTTTCGAGACATTTTGCAATGAAAAGTCCTTTCCTCTTAACGTGGCTGTTGTTTATATTAATGTAATCATTTTTACCGAGTTTGAGCGCGCGATTTGAGGGATTGTAATGAAAATACTCCGTTAGTAAGATACGCCGGAATACTCCCTGGCTTCCTGTGGTTGGTGCAAACCTTTTTTTTTATCACTAACGATTATCTAGTTATTAGTGAAGCTAAAACTTTTCCTGAAACATTTTACCTTTTTAAGTTACTCAAAGGGGTCATTTTTAATTTCTGTAATAACATGCCTAACAGTGGCGGGTCCAGGTGTTCCAGAACCTTCTTTCAAGCTCAAAATGAAGTAAATGCTGTTTCAGATATCTTAGATTTTCAAACTTTCCGGTTTCCATAATTGTTGTGCTTGCAGCTCTCTTCGTACACTAGAGAGGTTGGCATATGAACTCCCTGTCAAAAATTCCTATATCTACCCCTGTGTGGAATCCATAGTATTCTGTTGCTGTGGTCATTTATAAGTGCCCAGATTACCAACGGCTTAACACTTTCTCGTATACACCTAATTGCAAAATCCGGCGCTGTCGGATTAATCAATTGGAATTGTATTAACTTATTATAAGGGGCGTAGCCAGTAATAACTAACTTTGGAGGAGGCGAACTGGTCATTAATTCAAATCACAACGAATCGTTTGAGCACTCGTACATCTCGGTGGCGCTTCAAAGGACAACAGAGACCAGATGAAGGTCAAGAAGAGGCTCAATATTACCATCAATATGAATGAAAAACATCAGATAAGTACACTTCATTTAATATTCAAATGTATTCACAACGTCTATGTCCTATTCAGTGCCCTTGATGAGACGCATGTTGTGCATATGAGTCATTGAATTGTTGAATACGACGTTTACATATTGTTATCATAATTTATCATAAATTTTCACAGATTAAAATTTAGCTGAAGCGTTTGAAAGTTTGAATATTTTTTAAGTTAAAAGAACTGTTAACTGGAAAAGGCAACTTTTGTTTTTGAGGAGATTAATATTATAAATTTTCATTTACAAGTACCTTTAGACCAATCATTGTAGGGTAAGTTATTTAATCCAGACGTGTCCCGTGATCCCAAATGTCTTTGTAAATTATGACATTGGCTGTTAGGCGATATTAAAGAACATATTAAAGAACACTTTCTTTGTATTGAAACAAGTCTCATGATCAATTAATTCCAGTCAGAAGCGGATCCTTGGAAGCCAGATCTACTATCCGCCGATATTCCAGGAGGACAATAAATAATTAAATAAAAACTTTTTGATTAATTTAAGCAACTAAATATTAAGCTGGACAGTTGAATAATTGCTAAAGCTCAGAACAAGCAGGGTGTCCAAAGTTTTCTGCCTTTTATTTTGTCAGTAAAAAGTGAAAAATTTGGTAGAAACAAAACTATTGAAGGCGGCATTTTTAAAAATAGTTCAGTTGAGATCAGTTGAATTGCATTATTGTTGTCAGAATTTAGTTCAAATATTAACAACTTCAGTAATAGAGTACAAACACTAACCAAACCAAACCAAACCAACTTTGCTTTACGAGGATAACACGTGACAGCTAATAGCTGATAAATTTGTGGTCCTCGTCCATGATCGAATTGGAATTTGGGAATGTTCATTTTTACGGAGGGAGGAAAACCGGAGAACCCGGAGAAAAACCCTCGAAGCAAGGGAGAGAATCAACAACAAACTCGACTCACATGTAAAGCGTGCAACATAAATAGTACTATTTAGTGCTAAATAGCGATATTTCTATTGTTTCCTATTGTTTAATTAGTGCTATTTAGTACTAAATAGTGCAAAACGTTGCACGCTTTTAGTGTTTGTTCCCTAACAACTTCAGTAATAATGTAAAAGAAGTGTTGGGGGGTTCCATGCAGCTTCCATACTTTCCAGGGCCGCATCAACCACAATGTATGACTTTTGGGGGGCTTATTCCCGAGTTGCTTCGATGGAAAGCTTCAGAAAAGATGATAGCTGCTGCTAACTTAAGCCTATCCACAGATTAGTTTGATTGACAAGTACGTGGACTTTAAGAAAGACATATTAATAATATCGGTGTCAGCCCTTATCTCGATCGAAGATGTTAAGCCGACTGCAACTTGGGAGAGCCTACATAGCAAGCACTTGATGTAATATATTCATACAAATACAATCAATCACACGTTATACAATAGATAG
>JAUUIK010121048.1:0-12308 GCA_032270385.1 Urticina crassicornis | reverse complement strand
CCAAACCAACGACCCTTGCGCTAAACAGCATGGACTGAAGAAGCTTAAACCACAGCAATAGCTTGCCTGTTGTGGGAAACACCTTAATACGATAGCGATAAACCCGTGACCCAAGTTTAAAACCTTGTATGATATTTTCAAAACAAAGCATTGGTCTATAAGTTCGGATTTTACTAGCGATAGTTACAAGCGAAAAAAAAGCCAGTCAAACTGATTGATGTAGTCCTCATTAGTGGTGTTTGTCTTTTCTATTAGTGAATACGGCAGTTTGTCTGCGTATGTTGCTAGCTCCTTTGCTTGAGTCGCCAAAGAAAACGAAACAGTCTTCAAACCAACATGTGGCTAATTATATAGTATCCATAACATACTAATACCAAATGTTTTGGTTCAATAAATACGAAAATTATAGTCTGTATTTATTCAAGAGATTTTTGTTTTAAAATGTTTTATTTTAGGGGCTCAGCTATGCATAGAGTTGTTTCATTTTATACAGAACAAATTGCCATTTGCCAAGAAGCAAATTTATACCAGGAAAGTTTATTTTCCAAGCTTAACTTCTTATCAAACGACTTTAAGCATTGATTGATGCTGAAGTTTTCTTTAAGCCGGACTTTTTTTTATATTTCTGCATATCTCTGGCGTTGATTCTACTCTTTTCTTGTCTTCTGAAATCGATTCTGTCTCAAAAACCGTTTCAACATACAACGATTTGCGACTCTGTTGCAGATTTTCCAAGGTGTTTTCATCTGTTTTTCAGCTGGTATTATTCCACATGAACCAAGTCCGTTGAGGCTGGATATTAGCATGTTTGACCCTCTAACCTTTCGGTTTTATTGGCTCAAGATACGAGTATTGTTTGGTAATTCCCAGCTCTTTGGCTTAGATTAGGTTCCTTTGATAAGAGAATTGAGTTTCCGAAAGGAAATAGCTTGCACCGTCTTTCAGCTAAACCCTTGACCGGCGTATTCCTTATTCGGGCATGTCTCGGTATTATTATGATAGAAGACAATCAAAACTTTCTTATTGAGGCCAAAAATATGAAAGAGTTTTAACAGTCTAACCTTACTACTCATCAAAACCACGGAAGAAAAAAAACAAAAAAACAAAACGGAAATACCACATGATTCTCTTTAATCGCAAATGATTATCTCTCCGTTTCTATTTTAAAATCCTAATGAGTCAAATGTACATTTAAAATAAATACTTAAATCAACTTTATAATAATAATTATAACTATTATTGAAATGTTCTAATGTATATTTATTTAGGAAAAAGTTGTACATAATTATAGTACATATCTGTACTGTCCCTCCCAAAAAAGAAAGGCTTGCGGTGTCTTAAACGTTTTCTTTTAACAGCTCAAAGCCGTGCCAGCGCTGTGACCATCATTATTGAACCACGAGTTTGGAATATACTGTCGTTAATAAATATAGCGAATAGCATGTGGTTGTATTACAAACAAGGAAAATGTCATTCAATGATTGGCTCGCCTAGGCGGAAATGACAGTCCAAGTCACTTATGCATGTTCATTCATATTCTCTGTATTATTTGTCTTCAAAAATCCTGATATCCGTGTGGTTTAATTCCAATAAAGCCTTTGATAATATTGTTTTATTAAAAAGAGTTTAACACACAAAGAAGTTAATATCAGAATATACCAAAAACAATTTATTGTCTTTCCTTTTCTTTCCGCCAAGGCTTTGATATCGAAGCGGGTTTTCAATTGTGGTACAATTAATTCGGTGTTGAAATTAGGTATTCCTACAACCTGTTAAATGTTTTATGATTGACTGTGTTTATATTGATTCAGCCACGTCGGAGGAATGGGTCCATTTGCTGAACGTCAGACCAATGAATCACACATTTTCTTCTACGGTTGGGAGAGAATCGTATCCGATTTAAACAAAACAACTGGTCCTAATGACGCATGGGTTGTTTAGAAGTTATCAATCTTCTTTAACAATAAAACTGTGATTCATAACGAAGATTAAATTGTCTTAATACTAATTACGAGTACTTGTCTTTTGTTATTTTTTGCTGATTGTTTCGTATCTTCTCCTTAACTTGAATCCTCGTGGCGGCGCCGGGCATTAGCATTTTTCTTCACTACAATCCACGCCTTCCTTGAAGATCGTATTTCACGCCGAAGAAGTCCGATTAGTTGCCATTCGTGAACACTAGGCGTTCGAGACGGAAATATTTTTCTTTTCTTCTCCAAGTTTGTAAATCACAAGGCTTTGAAATCTTTTCACCATGCCTGAGACAGCTAAATGGAACATTGGGTTGGTGAATCATGCCTGTCGATACCTTACCGTGGAAACGTTTGGTTTTAAGCTCAACGCGGATGGAACTTCGCTTCGCAAAAAGCAAATGTGGGTACTGGAGCAAGACGGCGATGAAGGAGTCTACTTTAAGTGCCATTTAGGTCGATATCTTACAGCCGATCCCAAGGGCAACTTATCATGTGAAGCAACTGAGCGAGAGCCAAATGCGAAGTTTACCGTAGTAACAAAGGATGGCAAATGGGCATTGAAGAGCGCGCACAACGCCTACTTTGGAGCTACTGGGGACCAACTTAAATGTGTAGCAAAAATCACCAATACCGAGTTATGGACAGTGCACCTTGCAATGCACCCCCAAGTCAATCTCAAGAGTGTGCTGCGAAAGCGCTATGCTCATCTTGACGAAGCTAGTCAAGATATAAAAGTTTCGGAAGTGATTCCTTGGGGAGCCGATGCTATGGTCACTCTGGAGTTTACCGATGGATACTATGCAATCGTTGCCAGTAATAACAAGTATCTTAGCTGCAGTGGCAACCTAAATGATGAACTGACCGATGATTGTAAATTCTCTGTTGAATTTCATCAAACAAACATAGCGTTTAGAGATCACAAAGGCAGATACTTGACTGCTGTTGGCACTGGGAGGCTCCAGTCGAAAAAAGATACAGTCACCAAAGATGAGTTGTACGTCCTTGAAGACAGTCACCCTCAGTGCTCTTTCATTGGACACAGTGATCGTCGCATTTCAATCAAACAGAGTGAGTAATCATTTAATATTCAATGTTTATGATCGCACTTCATATTTTGTATCTTTAGTGTTGCCGTTTTGCTTCACGTGGAAAGTGACCGGTGTTCATTGAGTAATATGTAAATGTAGGTTCTATTGGTATTTACCTAGGGATATCTGAATTTACTTAAGCTTTTGTTACGAATAACGACTGTGTTTACTATCTAAGTGTCACGAAGCGACGTGCAAACCCCTCCACGTGCCGCAAACAAACAATATAAAACAGATATACACATACACGTATCTCAAAAACCCAACTGGCCGTGCCGTCTCGCTCGGCTAGCGTTTAATGAGCTAGTCGATTACATGGATTTTGATAATAAGTGAAAATACAGTCATTTGAAAAAACGTTGTCGCTGACCGACTACGCGTCTAGCCGGAACGGAAGTATGGGTAAAAATCACTGAAGCAATACATTTTTAGCACGCGCTATAGAATATAAATATGGAGAGTACAACTCGAATAAATGTGTGCCTTCGCGTTCTGCGAAAAGAAAACAAGAGTCGTTTATGAGTCGTTAGCTCCGCGTAGTCGCGGACGGCTGGTCGAAGACAACGTTTTTTCAAATGGCTGTATGTCTTTTGGTCGATGCACGCGAGTGAAGATTAAAGTATTTAAATTCACCAATCACATGAGACACGTCTTGACTCGTTCCTTTTCAAGTTGAGCCATTTGAATAAAGCAACAATTAAATTGAAACATCTTACGAGGATTACCGAAAAATTATTGTCTGATCCCAGATTGTCCTTTACGTAATTTCGCCTTGTAGTCTGACAAAAGCTCCAAATTCATTTATAATTTTCACCGGATGTTTATCGTGCAACTCAGACTTCCAAAATTATCCAAGGTCTTTCACTATGCGACAGTATTTCAGACTTTTAAAATTTGGAAAATTATTCTTCACAGTTGATGAAAGAAGTGCCATAAAGGGCATCTTTAAAATATATTTTTAATACTTTGACAAATAATATTTTCAAAACCAACAAATTGATAGAAGGTCTGCAGTAATTTGCACCTTGTACAAAGCCTTCAGCAGCAAGAATAAACAAGACTTCTAATACGTCCACCATTGTTGTGGTTTTATGTTTCGCTCGTCTGATTCAGAACACACCTAATATGCTGTTTGGCTGACTTAGAAGTCAAAAACAATATGTTTGTGGCTTTTCTGTGGTGGAACGATAGAATAGCATTGAATCAGTGATTAAATCTTGTCCTTGAATTGGAAACAAAGGAATTGAACATTTTATTATCATAGCAAGTATTGAATTGCACTATATATTGATTCCCTCATATTCTCGGTACAATATGTTTGAAGCTGTGCTTTAAAAAATATTCATACATAATTTAAAAAAGGTATTGAATTGCAAATTGTTTTTGTTCTAACAATTATTTTGAGGAATTACAAGAGCTTTAGAACGTTACCATCATTATTCTCGGCATCAATATCACTTTGAAGCTGTTCTTTAAAAAAAAATACATAATTTAAAAAGCTATTTTTAATTTTCTTTACATTTGAATCATGTTTTGTTTAAACTTGTAAGCCAATCATATGCCAATAGCTGTGATTAATTTCCCCTCTTTGCCTCACCCCAGGAAATGTTTAATTATTCCTATTTTTAAAGTTGAAATTCACTTCTAAAGTTTGTATAATTAAGGACTCCTAACCAAAAGACATGTTTCTTTGCTTGAAAACCGTAATATGTATTATTTCATCTTAATTGAAAGCATTGAGTTTCATGTTTAAAGACAAAGGCAAATGCCTTTATTCTTCCTCATGCCAGGATCATTAGTCATTGTTGAAGAATGCAACTCCAAGGAGCCAAAATGATTAGCAATATTAGATTGATTGTTTCAATGCTGTGTATCAGGTTTTTCAGCTGCTTTGTTAAAATCCTGGAGAAATATTTGAGCTGTAATGTTATCATTTCATTACAATCGCCATAACATATTTTTTAGAGTATTCCCTCTTTAAATTGAATTTCCATTAGTTAAAATGAATAATATATATGAAGGTTTCATCTTTTTAGAACAAACCAACTGTTCCACCATACCCCATGGTTATATGTGGGTCTCATCTGTATTCAACTCAAAATATGAATTCCCTAGAACCATGACTGTCTAAATAACACAAAAATTTATATCTAATCAAATTGATACACATGAATGTTGTTGATGTTGGATGATAGTCTCTGTCATCACCATCATGTTATATATTTATTGTAACTTAAAAGTTTTGGGTGTAAAATTAAAAATTGCAAATAATTTCTGTTAGCATTAATTTTATTGTTTAAGGGTTTATAATTGAGCCCTTGCTTTAAAAATATTAGTATTTTTATCTTGTCAGGCAATATAGCATTTAATTGGACAACACAACAGATTTATAACTGTTTCAAGCAGTTTTTTAGTCAAAGTGGCTGCAAAGAGTCTAAAAACTCTAAATTTATTATTAGTCTTCACTATTTTGTATCATTTTCTTTCATTTCAAAGCCTTATATATATTTAGCCGAGTGCAAAATGTAAAGGTAATGGACTCATTTATCTTAAATATACTGCTAAATTAGTTTGGAGTGAATAAATATTTAAAGCCAATGCATTATTACATATTATAGTCACAGTTATCTAGTAGATATAGGTTAAAATGGACTTTAATTGAATCTATATTGTATTTTGCTAAATACATAATGTATTTGATCTAAAAGGGGTTTGTGGTCACATTATTTCGTAGCATGAGGGTATAGAGTTACACTATATAGACTTTCCTGTAAAATCTGATAACAGACCCCTTGCAGACATAAAAAATACTAAACACCACTCAATCACTAAACACATACAAATCATATACATGTATTACAACCACAAAAATCTGGTAATAAACGTTTAAATATTTGTCCTGTTAAATTTAAGATGTCCACGAACAGTATATCTCGTCCAAGCTGTGGGCATACAGTTTTAAGCACAGCATATTACCTTATATGGACAAGATTTTTAAATTGTGGTTTAGGATTCCAACATAAGTTATACATTTCCTGTGTAAATAACTGGTATAGGTTTACTATGAATTTTATAATAACACATTTTCCCCAGCAATTAAAGAAAAATACTCTTTTTTAAATAGATTGCCCTAAAGATTGTAAGTTTTTCCTTTAAAATGTTTTTATATTCAAGGAAAATTGTATTCCTTTGAAAATCGAAGCTTAATTATCTTAATATTGCATAAGTGCATGATAGGTCATGACCAGACTTGGCAACTTTAAAGCAAAAAAATATATATCTTAGCATTCTTTTTGTACAATTCTATATTATTTTTGAAAGATTTGTGTTCACACATTTGATATTCCCATTTGTTATATAATTACTGTGGAATATTTTGATCAACTATTTCTTTGATAAAATTTGTTGTTGCAAATGATTTTTTATTAAAATAAAGGTCATTTCTGTTTCATCACCTGAAATCACAAAGCTCAGGAAATGTCAGAATAGATGGCATGGCTTTTCCAACAATAGATAAAGCCATTTCTGCTTGTGGTCTAGTGTCAATCAATTGTCAAAGACTTGCCAAATAGTATCCGATTTCTTGTCATTTGACAAAAGGCTGATAGCCATGGCACTCTGACAAGAACATCAAAAATAGATCTATTGTATTATTAGGAAATCCTTAAAAACTCTAACCCTGATTTAATCCATCTCTGATATTGTTTCTTTACTCAGTAAGTCTTCCATGATAATCTTTAGGAAAGAGTTCCAGATGAAATAGCTTAAGCTTCATCCAGCTTCGGCATGCTTGTATGTATTTGGTGGCTTCAGTTCATATTCCAACATTTGAAAGTATTATATTTTAAGTTTTTTTATTATATATATGTTTTTTTCACTTTCATTTGGCTTGTCGTCATTTGTTTTATCAATAGGTCTAATTATTATTTTTCACTGTTTTATGTTTCGTTTTTCAAATTATTAGACTACAATTGCCATACCTTAATTACAATAATTAATTAAATTATCTAATTATAAACTAATAAATTAAAAACATATTTTTATTGAAATATTTGTACTATCACTATTTCTTGATGGATTTTTTTTTTTTTATGTTGCAGGATGAATTATATTCTCAGTTAGTTTTCTTGGTATTCTTGGGTATTGTTTAGTTTCAGGCCTATCTTCTCGATCAGTTCTTGATTTTTTTCAAGGTCCTTCTTATAACCACCCATGCTTATCCTTATGCTCTGGGCTTGCTTTCCCAGTGATTCAAAACCTTTGGCACATCTATTGTTTTGTGGACTTTATGATTCTGGTGCCTTTTCAATACAAAAAAATAACCACTTCAAAGTTTCATTGTGTTACACACAGTCAATTTTAAAAGCATTCTCATGTTTTAATTCATCAAAATATTACATCGATTTTTGTACTCGGAAGTAACATATATTCTTCGTCATTCATAAATGGATTCTGCAAGTTTCCCTCAGCATGTATGTCATAATAAATTAATGAGTATATTTCACTGCTGTAGTATTGATGTACATGTATGTACTCAAAACATGTACATTAGTGCATATCATTTATCAAGCTATTCTTAGATTTTCTATCTAGAATCAATTTTCTCACAATAAACACATCATTTTATAATTTTATTTTTTTTGGCTTAGACTTTTATTTTATTTTCACAAGAAGATACAAAATTACAAACATTTTACACACTAAATAAACGACTTAAATATATAATAGTAAATAATATTTCATGACAGAAAGGGTGCTTTTGTCTTAATATATAATTTTTCACTTGTATTGCTTGATAGGTATGGATGTGACAGCCAATCAACCAGAAATGACGGACACCGAGATCTTTCAAGTAGTTTTCAACAAAGAGAGTTCCAAAGTGTCATTCCTCAGTCAAAATGAGAAGTACTGGGTGGCAAATGGGGGTGTGGCAACGGCTTCCTCTAGTGAAATCACACCAAAAGCTGAGTTTGAGCTTGAGTGGCATGGTACTCAGATTGCCTTCAAAGCAAACTCTGGTAAATACCTGACGTCCAAGGCTAATGGGCAACTTTTAGACGGCACTGATGAAATCTCTGCCACAGGATTATTCACTGTTGAGCTTGTCAATCGACCATTGTTAGTTCTACGTGGAGAGTTTGGCTTTGTAGGCTGCAAAGGTACATCCAATAGGCTGGAGTGCAACCGTGCTGCTTATGATGTCTTTCACATGAAGGCAGAAAATGGCTTCTACACCATCAGCTCCAAAAAGGGAAAATATTGGCGTACCGAAGATGATGGCAGCATATCTCTTTCTGCTGACGAATCCAGTGCTGACAAGTTCCAGATTGAATTGCAAGGACGCAATGGTTTGTGCATCAAGTCACCAAATGGATGCTATCTCAAGGGAGATCAAAATGGTGCCTTCAATGCAAAGGGGTCAGAAGTATCCAAAGAAACCTTGTGGGAATACTAAACGAATTCTTAGGAACTACAAAGCAGATATATTCAAGTGAACCAATTGACATTAGAAAGACACTTTCCTAGTAATGCAACCTAGACCATAACCAATTGTATTTGTAATGTTAATTCTTAGTTGTAATTAATAGGTTTGCTTGAGAAAACTCATAAATATCTGAAGTGAAGTTGCTAATTTATAGCTAAATGATAAAACTGAGAACTAAATATCATGTTCGAGCTATAAGTTCTAAAGAAAGATAAACCATAACAATATTTCTTAAGCTCACTTGTATTAAAATTACTAAAAAAAATAAAGTAAAACCGACTAGAATTGTATAAGATTCAAACTAGTTTTTCTTCTATATAGTGTTTATTTTCCTCATGATTTTTGAAGAGCTTTGACATTGAATTATTTTTAAAACTTAAAATAACATTATTAAATGTAGATATTTGATAATTATGATATTATTAGAAGATTATTATTAATCCATTAATCGACTTGGTGTTTACACTGCGGTTGTGAGTGGACATTAATTTTGATAATAATTTTGTGGTCTATAGAATTTGTGCCAAATAAATAACAGATAAAGGAAAAGTGTCCATTGCTAAAATAAAACGGCGCCAAAAAGACCACAAGGAAACAGAAAATGAAGTTTGCTGCATTAAAATGAGAAAGAGGAAGAAATTAACATCTTGAATTCAAGGTTTGCTGTCCATTTTGCAAACTCAACGACCAAAGGTTAAGTTAAACAAAACCATTTGATACTAAAAATATTACCAAAAATATTCTAGGTGTTCCTCAGTTTATTTTTTTTTTAATTATAAAAGTATTAATATATGTAATAATTAAAGAAACATAAATATTTGAAATTGAAATATTCGCTAAATATTTCGTTTCCTAAAACACTTTTCCCTTAAAAGTTTATCGATAATACTTCTCAAACATTTGGGGACATTTCCTGGTATTTTCGTTTTAGATTTATATTTTTTTTGTAAAGCAGTATTTTTTGAAAACGTACCCCCTTTTCAATATATTTGGGTTTTTGTGTGAGTGTTTTTGTTTTGTTTGTGTTGTAGTTTCACATAATATAACAGGTCATTTATTCAACGTTTGATGTCTCCATGATGGGCTTTGTCTTGTACTCTGAGAAGGACTCATGTGATCCAAATAACTTAAGTAACGCTTACTGTGCACCAAGTTTTAAAGACTAACTGTGCAGACAAAAACGCATGGCAGCTCGATACCCAAAACTTCCAAATAACTTCATTCTTTGTTTTAGTCCAAAATATATTCAATATTCAATAAATGTGTACTAATCCAAAACGTCCCATGCCGCCGCCATTTTTATTGATACTGCCCATCCAAAGAAGAAGTCATACTATTACAGTAACCAGCTAAACCAGCCATACATCATGGTCCTGGCCCTTTGCCATTCGAAGTCTTGTGTTTATCGCTTGTAGTTTAATTGTAATGGTCATTAAACAATCATAAAACAGACTGATATGTGAGCAACTTGTTAAAAATGTAGCGTAACATTTTGTAATGAGATCTGGTGTTGGCATTAGTCCTTTGCAATTAAGAGTCGTGGTTAATTATAATCATTTGTAATGGTCATTGAGGATTATCCCATAACAGACTTATTGTGATTGTATTGCAATGGAATTTTGTAGAAATTAAATATGAGTCTAAGATGAGTTGTTTGATTCATAAGGTAGTTGTAGTTGTCTGTAAAAATCAAGTCGATTATAAATCGAAAGTTGAGGATTAAAAGTGACATTTCTAGAACTTTTAGTAGTTGGAACGAGGGACACAAGTTTATGAGCGTAAAACCTCGTAAAAAATGACGTAGGCGACGTATTTTATTTTATTCTGTTTTATTCTATTAGGAAATACATATTTACTGGTTCAATATGTATAAATATTAAGATATACAGCAGTTACACGCAATGTTGTTTCCTATAGGAACATACTCGTGCGCTTATTTGTGTTTAGATTCTGGTTTTAGCCATTTTTAGTAGATTCTTTGAGTTCCCCTCGTGTAGAGAGCTCCCCTCGTGTAGAGAGCTCCCCTCCTGTTGATTGCGTACTTTATTACGAACATACGTGTATTTATATAGTAGCTCATCAAATGTATCGCAATAGTTTTGTTCCATAAGGGAAGAATCTAGCTTATCAAGACGCAATGACAGCTCGTTTAACTCTCTATGCGCAGTCGAACCAAAGGACAGTAGCAACTGGCTGTCCAGATCTGTCATCGATTCTGTGATGGTATCCGATCTATCCAGTGTGGAACGCCGTTTATTGAGCAAGCGTATCCCGGAAATGGCTTTTAATTGGTCCATCATGAAGTCGACCATTTCAAATTCATTCTTCAAGTTTTTGTTCGATTCTTTTACCTCTTGAAATGAAGCAATAACAAGGACGATTAGGATATTGAGAAGCAGGAATTTCGTCACAAACATGTACAAGATGAAAGTAACTGCTCCAAGGGTTCTGAAAGGGTTCATGAATTCATCGAAATTGAATTTCCCAAGGATAACGCTCAGAAGCTTCTCCATGGATCGAATCAAAGTGCTGAATGAAAGGTATTCGCTGCCGAGCATTAGGAAGTACATCTGAGAAAATGCAAGGAAGATTAGTATGAAGATGCACCAGTAACTAACGAGGTCTTTTGCTGCGTGTTTCAAGGTATGAGCAAGGAGATACATTCTCTTGTTAAAGCTCAACAGTTTGATAAGCTTGAAGAATGCAGCAAACACTGTCAAGGCCATCAGGTTTTCAAATACCAGTTGCCAGGTTGATATGTAATGAAAATTCGTAAAATCACCTGGGTCTTTGAGATACTGTTGCAACGTCGACTTTCTAATTCCAAAGCAAATGAAGTAATGTGCAATTGTCACCCACGATAATACGATGACGATAATCTCGATCCAAACCCAGGCAGACTTGAAGTACTTGCGCCGTTGCTTATATAAACTCTTACCCTCTCGATACGTGAAGTACGTCACAAATAATAGAAAGAGCACTTCCATCCCAACGACAAACAACTGGAAGTCGCCAACATAACGGTACAATCGATAGGTGAGGAACTCTTGTTTAACAGAGAAGCCTCCTGTTTGCAAGATCTCTATCAGTACTGTACAGGCGGTGAATAGATTACTAGATGGATTGTACAAATTAAATTCAACAAAAATGGCTTTCGTGTATTTATCAATCCATAGCTCCTCCTTAGCCTTGCCGATTTGCTGCTTTGCCTTGTAGAAAATAGGGGACATTTTCAGCACATAGCCACCGCCCGAGTATGTTTCAATGTTGCCGATCACTGGAAAGCCTTTCAGTTGACTTGCGGTGTTGTAGTGCCAAAGAGCATTTTGGGAAGGTTTGGATGTGTTGGTAATTACCCATCCTGGTTCGTAGCTGTTTTGATCTTCTGATGTCGTGGAATATGGACTTGTACAATGGGATATGATAAGACGAACATCATCAGCGACGTTGCAGCCACCTACAGAGTGAAACTCGATATATTAAAAAAAACACCGATGTTCAATCAGTACACTTTTTTAAACAGCTACAATCGCATGCAAGATATATGAAGTAAGTGTAATGTAATCAGATTTTGTTTTGTTTCCCGAGGTCATTCACCAGATTTCCCCTTCCCCTTCTTGTTGTTAAGGACGTTCGCGGGCATTGTTACTGCGCGTTTTTCTGCGCACGAATTTAGTGCGCGTGCGCTTATTGTGATGACGTCATTTGAATGTTTTCATTGGCAAAATATCAAGAAAAGAACTTTAAACTCTTATATCTCTT
>JAUUIK010120937.1:0-11240 GCA_032270385.1 Urticina crassicornis | reverse complement strand
GATTACACAACTTTCTCGTAGTATAGTTTTTGATTCTCAAACACCATCAACTGATTCATTGATTAAAGTCAGTCGACTGTGATGTGTATAGTACTATGTACTATATGACTGACTTTTGAACGCGTGACGATTAGTTATTTCCTCAGTAACAGTGCCCCTATGAATAATAAGCATAGCTGTGCAGCAATGAGTTGTAATTGAAATTGCAGTGTAAATTACATCAAAATGTATTGTTAAAATCATGAGGAGCGTTGAGTTCCTCCAGGAAATGGATGTGAATTACTTCATTGCTCTCAGACCTGTAGATTTCCTTTATTGAATCGTCTAATTTTTTTCTCGTAGAAGAAGAGGAGATAGAAGTGGATGTCGTTACGATCGAAAACAGCTCAAAAACCGATAGAGTGGAGGGAAAAAGACAGTGTACTATTGACGATGCTACAGAGGCGAATCATTCATTCGATGGAGCAGCAATCCCTAGTCCTACTCCTTCCGAGGTATCTCCTTTCGAAGATTTCGACGAGGAAAAAACCGACCTCAGTGGGAAAATACGTGCTCGAAGAACTAGGAAATCCTATTCACAAGAACTTACATTTTACAAGCAAGGAAGGAAAACGTCGAAAAACAGCAGTGTGGGTTCGGGTGAGAGCGATGAATCAGAAAACGATAGTGAGTACACACGAGCTACTCACAATGTTTTGGAAAGGAAAAGACGGAATGACCTGAAGTTGAAATTTCAACGACTACGCGATGCTGTCCCCGAACTTAAAGACAACGAAAGAGCCCCTAAGGTATCGATTCTCCGAAAGTCCTGGGAACATATTAGCTACTTAAAAAGAGAAGAGCTTCGCTTAGCAGGAGAACTTGAAAAGCAAAAGAAAGCTAATACACAACTGTTAAAAAAGTTGCTTGTCTTGAACCATACAAGTCAACAGCAATGAACAATAAAACAAAGAATATAATCAACATTCAAGATATTAGGATACCTTGTCTCACTTTTTAAAGTATAAAAAATTAGTATTATTATTATTAAATAACTTAGGAGTTCCTATATTTGTAGAGATGACCGACATACAGGATAGCTGATTCATCGTTAGCTCACCGCGCGTAGGCTGGCGTTGACCCGTAGTCTTAGATGTCAGCCAATGTAGTAAGCCAGAACTCGCCAAATACGAATAATTGTGTAGTTGGACAATAGAGGTGGTCAAAGGCGTAATATTAGGCACCGAAGCTTTTTGAATAAGAATTTTGTACATATATATATATATAACACCAATCTCACACTTGCTGCTGTGCACATTATTTAGATATGGACAAAGCTAAGAAGATTTTAGTCAGAATGAATAGCTCACAATGAATAGCCAAGCAAGACTTGTAGGAATTAATAGCTTGCTCATCTGGTAAATTTGTTATCAAAATTGCAATTTTTATACATATATATATATGCACTTTTTCGCTAGAAAAGATAAATTAAATGAATGAAAACTCAAAGATTCAGAAACGAAAAAGAACCAGTGTTGTTTTATTCTGAGTCTTGGGTAGGGTTGGGATGTTTTCTTGGAACGCTCACGTCTTTCACTGACGAGGCTTTGTTCCGGAGCAAGGTAACAACTAGTCTATTGACAATGCGCTACCTGATCATTGAAATTTCAACAGACTCGTTGTTTTATCTTAAAGACAGACAGAACCGAATAAATTACGCATTATTTATCGTCTGAATTCGAATTAGTGACAGCTTCTAATGAGTTAGTTCTAATAAGAATACGAATTATCAGAAAAGGAGGACCGGTAGGGCTGTTTTTAGCAGGTTTTCTTTCTAATAATTAACCCATGACATTTGAAGATTTTAGAGTTATGAGAAACGTTTGTTTGAAAATGTTGAATGAAAAACTCTTTCAACTGTATCATAACTGATGTTTTTGTAATTTCTTGTTTTTTGTGTGTGACTCGAAGCTGTATATCACAAACATTTAAAAGATAATTAGTTTATTATGTACATTTTTTTGCTTTTATGATAGCTAGTAGGAGACTTTTCTCACTATGGTACCTGAAGATTAACTTCAATGAGCTCTCTCTCTCTCTTTCTCTCTCTCTTTGAATCAATTAAAAAAACCAGATATTTTAATATCCATGATATTTTATTCTAATAAACTTTTCCAACCGCGAAAACATTTGAAACAAAAACCCTTTAAAAAAATTACACGAAAAAATTATTATTGTATCGAACAAGTTTGAGGGACTTAGATTGTATCCTTTCGTCAAAGTTAACCTCTTAAGATTTGACAGCCACAAAAACTTTTGAAAAATGATTGACATTTATGGTTTGCCTGACTTTTTCATCGTAATGGTGTTCACGGATTTTTTCCCCACTCAATTTGAAGGGATAAGTGTAGCTGAGCGCGCCGAATTTGATTTTCATTGGAGAGTTTACCCCCGGGGCATATTTTTAGATGTTTTTCGCATTACGCAATTTCCTCGTAGTATAAAACGTCTTACTTAACTCGACGCATAAAGTTAGCTTAGCTTTGTTGACTTTCTTTCATGCGTAATGAAGCAAGTTGAGTCTAAGACGGGTTTTCCAAAAAAAAAATTAATATAAAAAATTGAGGGAAATATAGCAAACAAATATATATGCTGATAACAATGGTTGTTTTGCAATCTGTAAGAATGAATTGAAAGATTTGCCTGTGCGTGCTTTTAAACAAAACTTTATCACCCAAAGCTCAACCAATTTTGATGAAAACGGCATATATAAGCTACTTAACGTTTACACTTCGATTGAACCAAACTAGCCCCACGCGCCAGAACCACGCGTCCGATTTTCAAATGACTTCCGGTCCGATGATTCCACTGTTTACAATCGCGAGAATTTATGATTGTTATGTAAATTTTCACAATGAGGGAATGAGCAGGTGGCATCTCAATGGCATAAAAATAGAGTCTTTGTTCTGTGCAGCTGGCCCAAACAAACTCACCGCTCATTATACAAATTAGCTTAATGCGACGAAGATTAAACCTGCAGCTCTTGTCCTTAATACTTCTTGTAAAATTGTTTGATTTAACTTTGCAGATTATTTTCCGTTCATGCGAAAACTTTACGAACTTTGGAGCTCGACATTTCAGTTTGAATAGAGAGAGCGAAAGAGTTGGAATGCAAATGTTTCCATTGATTTTGGTTTCTTATCAAGAATTTTTGTTTTTATATTCTCCTTTATTTTATTGTTATGAAGGATTGTTTAAGATTTTTACTTTCGAATTGAATTTGAAAGCTTTAAGGTTGAAAGATGGTATGGAAATCAATGGGACTTTTCGAGTGTTTTGGGTTGTCTACAGTAACAGATATATGTACCATTTTGGGGTTTTGAAGTCCTACGTCTCCAAGTACACAACGCGCAATTAACGGATATTGAAAAAGGAAAACACTAAAAGATAGCAGAACAAAAACAAACTAGTTTTACTGAAATATTTACAAATATGTAATTCACACAAGTTGGAAAAGGTTTTAAAAATTATATATGATTTTGAAAGTGGCCAAGTTTTGCAGACTGTTACGGAACTTTTCAGTTTGGAGTTAATTTTTTGGCTTTTTGCTAATTAACAGGCATAAAGAATATCAAATTGATGCATTCAATTAATGATGAATTGAATTTCTATACCAAAAGTAAAACGATCAAAACGAAGAAAATATTCAAGAAAAGATATGAGAAACCACTATATAATTACCTGCCAACCACAGCGATAGTAAAACTATCTTTAATTCATGTTGATATCTAAAAGTTTAGACTATTTTTCTTGAAACTTTAATAGCTTATTTAAAAAAATCTTGAAACTTTGGTTTCTTGGCAGAGATTATATATTTACAGGAAACCCTTGTAATTATAGTTTTATTTAATTTTAATAAAAGATGATTTTAGTTCTTTTTAAGAATGAAGTTTTTGGTAAGGATGCCGCTCTCGAGATTAATGACATTCTTTTGCACAATGCGTAAACAAGACAAAAACCGAGTAATTTTCTTTGCGTCAAATACCAATCATCTTACGAAAGTTTCGAGTCGAATAACTCGAGGGCAGCTGGCACTGAAGTGGCTTCCCTCAAACCCCATACCAACTGTCAATGACTTGAGGGATATGATTTACCAAGGGTTGAATAAACATTGACAATCGCCCTAATAAAAGCCTCAAGCCTTAATCTGCATCATAAAGGACTAGATTATGTGGCGTTACTTGAATGAGTGACAGTCTCGTTTCTGCGCGTGCCATATACGCACTTAAGCACGCAGAACAATAAAATACTTCTATGGAGCCCTAGATTCTACTGCACAGGGATTAAGCCCTTTGCTGTTAATTTGCTAAGCATTGACTACGAGGTCTAATTGCGAGGAAAAAGTGAAGAGAGATTTATCTTAAGAGCTTAATTGGGTTTAATTTTTTTCAAAGATGGGATGAATTGCGCTGTGTTAAGATTTGAGTTGTCGTTGTTAAGGAAAATATGTTTGCTTACCAATATTGAAGTTTCTCTGTGGGACGCTTCCTTCCCAAAAACGCGAAACAAACACGCGTACTCCCCAATGCTGAAATACCGACACATGAACCGCGATTAAAACACTTCAAAAATGCCTAGAAAGTTTACAAAGTTCCTCCTGTGAGAGTGATTTTAAGTTGAACGCAGAGGGCGAATTAGCAATGTTTGAGCGTGCGCGTGCCATTAGTACTAAATCGGCAAAGATAACGGCACTAATTAAACTAGCCACGCGTCAGGCTCTTCAAAAGATTTTCAAAAGTGCATCAGGTTATTACAAGAAATCAAACTTAGCTTTTTTGAATTTAAAAGAATAAAAAAAATCCAGTCTATTCTGAACCCAACCCTTTGACTTATCGAATGTGAGTTTTGTGAGATTTATACCTCAAATTATGCCTAGATGAATGACTATGGGCTTAATAGGAGTATAGAGTTGGTTGACTGTTCAAGTTAAATAACATCATGACCTTGGATCCCTGTGAGCTGTACCAGGATATTATAAGCCCGTTCGTTATCTAACTTCTCATTTTACTATTGTTGTCGTTCAATCCTCGAAAATAAAACCGAAAAGAACGTTGTGTACATTTTGGTTTGTGCGTTTGGAGTAGAGTAATACTTAATATTCAATCATTCCGTGAGCTTAAACTGTTTTATTTCGCTTTCATTCGAATTCCTAAGGGGTGCGGCCTCTGGGTTTCGATATGCAATTAATATATTCATTGTCAAGCGGTGCATATTTTAAGGGAGGCCAGAGAGATCAAGCGTTTGTTACCTTAAGTCCTCCTTCATACACAGCTAATCTACACTCCTGGCACAACCTCCGTTGTCTTCTTAAATCTTCGAGAACGTACATTGACTGAAAAATTCCAACAAGTTCTAAAACAACTTGGAAAAACTGGAAGGATTTCCAACTGAAGACATGCTTACCAGCGCATCATTGTAAGTATATTTCCATGCTTAATTTCTGCCGCGCGTGCCGATACAATTCCGTGTGTAGAAACGTAGAAACTTAAACCCGTTAGTTATCTATACGATCGAAGACTTTAGATATCAAAATCCCTCAGTACATTTAATACAGGAAATTCGACGCGTGCCTTGCTGAAAATAATTCCATCACGGTGGTCGCATAAAACGAGTACACTCAGTCAGCGCGCGCGTGCGTTATGTATATATGTATATATTGCTCTTTTGCCCGAAAAGGGCAAGGAGGCCGAACTTTGCAATCAAGGAAATAACAGCCGGATTTTATTGCATTTATTGAGGCAATTTGCTGGTAGTTGAAATACGTGCTTGTTGCTTGGAAACTAACACCTGAGAGTTCTTGCTGATGCGGGTTATTCAATGTATTCCGTTTTCTTTCTTGGTAAATGATATTGTGACAGTACAATTGTAGACGACCAACAGCTGTGGTCTTCAACTCTTCCAATGACCCGTAGCACTGCACACAAATCTTTATGACAAACACAGCTGAATTTCGACTCCAAAACGCAGAATTCCGACACAGTTAATTGGACTTTAAAATCCGAAGGCGTTATCTGCAGATTGAGTTAACGCAAGCGAGGGGAGTATTTTGATCAAATTCGGGGTTTTGTATGAAGCCAAAACGAAAGTGTCGTGGGAAACGAAAGCTTGTTTTGTCCCAAAATGAAAACAGGTATTTTAGTTAGAAGCAAACTACCTATGGCCTTCAACACAATACATTTCACGGGTACTGAAAAAGGTTACAGGTTTCCTCTTGTCCTGGCTTTTTATATTGATGAATATTCAACGACCTTCTAAGCTAAAAACTTTGGCTTCAGTGATTTCGACTCTTCGATATTCACAAACAAAACAATTGTTGTTCGCCTGGTTCAATGGCTCTTCTTACTAGCAGCCCTGAGATCTGCTTGCAGAAACCAATTAGCTTTTCATATGTGGATTTCGAGACTATTTAGGGGTCCCCACGCAAAGGATAATTCATATGCATATGCAAATTAGTCCATTGTGATACGATCAGCCTTTCATTCATTGAGGCCTTGTTCATTCATCACAGACTCAGAGACCTAGAAGTAAGAGTGTTACTCCACTTACTCGTAATAGTGGCAAACGCGGCCGCATACGATTTTTAGTCCCAATTTTCGCGCCCTTTTCTCCTTTATAATCAGAGCGCTAAGAATAGGTGATCCCCTAAGCTTTCTATTATTTGATTTTTGTTTTTTTTTACAACTGGTGTACTCTTACTACGAGACGCTTTCTTGTCGTCCTGGTCATTGAGTTTATTATTCTTATTTTCTAGACTGTGTTGTAATATGTTTTTCGACCATAACACCATCCATCGAGGGGCCACGATAGTGGAGACAGCAAACCAAGACTTCATCTCGGACAACATCAACGAAGATCTTTACAATCCAACCTTTCAAAGTGAAGACATGTGGAAAAAGTTCCCTCTCCCAACACCACCGTACTCACCCGAAACCTACTCCACTACGTCGAAGAACCACGTCTTTAACCAGCATCCTCAAAACAACCTACAAGTTGTACCCGATGATTTCCCCGAAGACCTTTCTTCTGATCTTCCAATGGTCCTTTCCGATGCAGAGATGGAACGTCTGACTTCTAGTACTTTAGCTAATGACTGTGTGTGGAACGAACAAGATTTAGACCCAAATACTATTCCACAGATCCGAGCACCAATCTGCCAGCTAGACACGATGAGGGAGTCGCAGACACTATATTCTCAACCCGAAAAACATTTTCGAGAGTATCACACATTCCCCCAAGGTTTGCCTGTACAGGAAAACTGCATGAATCAACAACAATCTCCTCAAAACTGGGCTCCATATGCAGGTAAAAGTCTTTCACTTGTATTCTCTGCGAGTTTCGAAAGCAATAATGTCCTAATTGCTCGAGCGCATAGTAATTTAGTGGAATTTAACTTGAAGCGTAGTTTAGAGCATCAATTTTGTATGTTCATGCCATTGGGAGTTTGGTTACTGTTTAGTTGAATGTCTTTGTATTTACTCAGCTTTGTGTAGTAGTTCATATCTATAGACTGGTCTTGTTTATACCTTGGAAAGCGAGGTTCTTCACGTAGAAGTGAGAGAGTAAAACCAGGGCGATGCTTTTACAGTGATTGGATAATTCATGTCGAAGTAACCAGTTGAATTAATTCTTTGCTTTTTGATTCATTGCTGAATGCAACAAGTTGCTGTCTACCGACTCATAATATTGTCTATTTTTCGTTTCTGTTATCACGGTGGAAATTATTTTTGAAAATTTGACAATTCGAATCAATTCGATCCAGTTTTGATGTTTAGGTGTTTCTGCAATTCTGTAGAGCGTTTATTTTCAATTCGCAGACAACAAGGTGTTCAATATGTTAGATTTATACTACGCAACCTTTATCCTCGTCTGAGATGTTTTGGTGTTTGACTAAGCTCATGATTCATTGTTTTGCAACGAAGTCTCATTTCGCGGTGGAGTAGCAAGAAACTTCAGAAGAAATCATCCAACTCTTGGCCAACTAAAAAATTCATAGTTTTTCCAACGATATCCGAGACACGCGCGTCAATGGAAAAATCATAATTTGTCTACATTTAATTACAAAAGCTACTACAATATTCACCCGCCAAGAAGAAGATCAACTCAATGTGTGCCTGAATTACGTTACCATTAATTCCTGTGTTTTAGAAATTACTGTTTGGAAAAAGTGATTACACAATAAATGGCAAAATCACTTCAGTAATAAGAAGGAAAATGAAATATTTCTTCTACGAAGGATTCAAACATTTATTTTGGATTTCCAAAGTAAACGATATATTTTTGTTCATTTATTGAGGGGCGCACTTACTGTCAACAAATTCCATCAACTGTGAGATTTTGTTGAGGAATTGATAGAAAACAAACTTTAAATTCTTTATTCCTATTCTTACATTTCGTTTTGCACTTATTTTCAGTTGCTAGCAGTACCTCGCAAGCCATCATTACTTGTCCAAGACCGTCACAGCCAGAAGAATTCGCACCACCGCGATTTGAAAACATGAGTTGCAAAAGAACTCGCAAGCCGAGAAGAGGCAGCCGAAACTCACCCCAACGACAAGAGAGCGTCGAGAATGAAGACTCCGAAGACAGCGAAATAAGTCGGGCGACTCATAACGTCCTTGAAAGGCAGCGACGAGAGGATCTTAAATGCCGTTTCCAACTCCTAAGAGACTGTATCCCCGAGCTCGAAGAAAACGAGCGCGCTCCTAAAGTAGCAATACTCAAGAAATCCAGAGAATTTGTCCATCAACTTGTTCTCGAAGAACAGCGTTTGTGTGCAGATAAGGAACTCGAACGTCAAAGACGACTAATACTTCTAGAGCGATTGCATATGTTACGGAATGGGTATAATGTTATGTGATCATGAGCGACCATTTTATTTTATTATAATATAAACGTCAAAGGTACAAGAAAATCGCAACATCAATACATAGGTGTAGACATTTCAATTTAGATTTTTAGTTCACTGCGCCCGATCGTAGTATTCTGATAGTATTTTTGTGTAGGACTTTCAAAGTATCGTAAATAATTCCCAGCCCCCTAGGTGGAGCGGCAGATTCGTACAGTGACGTTTTAGATGAGGTGTTTCTGAGCGAAATTAAATTTAAATTCAATCACAATTGATGATCTTACGACGCGCTGTCTGGAGCATTTGTATAGAGCATTAGAATTGGAAAAAATCCAAATCCACAGACCTTCAAATGCGAGAAAACATTTATTCTGTGAATGAATCCTGATAAATTAACAGGGTATAGTTAGTTTGGACCACTGTTGGTCAATTGTACACTATTCTACAGTTCTTAAACCCTTTTTTATTTGAACTTTCTTAAGTGTCGAACGAGGGGTGTGACTGACATGTTGGTTAGAGCGTCGTCAGCTAAAATTCCATTCTTGTCTGAATGAGTTTTTCGGGGATTTTTTAAAGTTTTTCTGAGTTAGTTTAGATATTTTCTTATGTTTGGAAGTAGTAGTCTGTTTTTGCATCAGTTGGTAGTGATTTACCCTCTTTATTCTTGTGAAGAGTTGAACAGAGATAAGTTCTTTTGTAGTCTTGTGACGACCAGGTGTTGCAATAGTTTGCTCACTAAATCGATTCATGTCGCTCACACTTTCTTTTAAACTTCAAAATCCTTAAGCAAATGTACAATTTGGATCGCCCAAGTTCATGAGCCAAGCATTTAAAACACTACAAAAAACTCCAAAGAGTTTTTAATCTGAGAGAAGCAAAAACCAAAATCTTCATTGATCGGCAACGCCTTTCGCTTCTATGAATGAATTTGGACTGTGTAAGTCAACGCTATTCAAATTAGGCAAGTCGCTTTTCTAAAAAGTCCCAACATCAATTTATTTTTCTAGTCAACTGACTTCCGATTGTAAATTCGACGTTTTCAATTAGATGTTTGAATCGTGTCGAGAATATTCATTTTTAAGGTTTACTTATTTGTAAATGAATTCCAGAATTTCATGCGCGACATTTGTAATAATTACCCGTCGTGCTGTTTATAATTTTTTTATTTACAAAATTTATGCTTTAGTCTTAATATAATTATATTTCAGTCTGGTTTAGTTTAGTTGAACTGAATTTAATAGTCACCGATATATTTTTTATTGTAATTGATAGTTTAACGTGATATCTCGGTGAGAAACCGCGTTAAGTGAGAAAATTCAAATATGTCTGGAAAAGCCAGTTCGCTGGCAAGGTACGGGCTTTTATTACAGACAGCCAACACAAATCTAGATTCTCGAATAGAAATCTCTGTTGTACATATATAAAACGAATATGCAGTTACACAATACGTGTACCTACTTGTAGAATATACATTTACTATATATAGTTTAGTAATAATAATAATATTGATAAAATCATGGTAAATAGTCAAACACTGGTGAGAAATAAAATGAATTCAACGGTATAAACTTTGGTTGTGTGAATGAAAAATTTCTTTGTCCAATTATGTGACAGATATAAACTCCGTTTTATACTTGAGGGATTTATCGATATTCGACGTGGAACAAAGTGAGAACCATTGGTGAGTCAATAATTCATTACTTCAGCTTCTCACTTTGAAATTGTTTTTGATTTCTGATATTTGGTTTAATGGGAAGACAAGCAAACACGTAGCTTCTGACGTCTAAACTACCCGAAGACAAGCCGCAGGAAGCGATTCACTCTGCATATGTCAATGATACATGAGATTCAAATGTCTACACCAACAAAACTTGATTTTACGGATCATTATAATGATGGAAAATACCTAAATTATTCACTACCTTGAAATCAAATAATCCTAGACAGCGGTGACGTCATACTACTCTCGCGTTTTTGCGCGGGCTCCGTGAACAACACATCAACGGTTGTTCGGTTCGAGTCATGATATGCCAAGCTCTACCTAAGATAATGAGGGTGTTTATGATTATCGCGCGCTGACAAGGGTCTGAAATTGTCACTTCCTTGGTGATTTAGATGTCGCAGGACGCTCTATTGATGAACTGACAAAACTCTACGATCAAAATCTACATTAAAACCTCACTCATTAATGGAATATTTCGCATCCTCTACCAATTTTGAAGCATTTAAAACCGGGTTATCATAAAGTTCTTCTAAACTTCTTCTTTTCATTGAAAACTTTAGAATTATAAATTGTGTTTATCAAATTGATCAGATTTATAGCTCGGACAGTGACAATCTTATCCTGATTAAAAAA
>JAUUIK010120826.1:3054-14191 GCA_032270385.1 Urticina crassicornis | reverse complement strand
AGGGAGAAACATTTCGTTGAAATCATCGACGTTTTTCAAAAATTTCTATGACTTTTAAATGGTTTCTCTGAACCAATCAAAAAGCCACAAAAAAAAATCACCACAGTGTTTGATGTGACACAGCACGGTACCGTACTATGTGCGCTTTTAATTTTCACTTAGTAGTTGTACCTGTGGCGATTTTCACAAACGAATACAGCAGATTTCGTACAACTGAAACACATGCAGTGTTCTGATTGGTTGAGCAGTGATTTAGAGATATTGGATTGGTTGAGTGGATTTAATTCATCAATGCCGTGCCTTGTGCCATGGTTTTTGACACTCGCAGGAAATCTGTTCTAAAAGCTACTAAGACATATAAGAACGGTAGGCTAATTGAATTGCTCCCTTGTGGAACACACCCTTCAAATTTCAGGATAAAACCGTAATACGTGCTCGTTAAAACACATTGCATTGTGAGCTTTGAGAAGTACAGAGGTTTCTGTACCTCTAATGACGTACGTTCATTACGTGTAAGATTTGGGTTCGTCGTAGTCAATCCCCTAACTATGGGTTTTACAAGTAAGAGATAATTACTTGGGATTCCCGAGTCAAAATTAATTCACTGCTGCATATACCCTTTTCATACCCCCCTTTAATTAATGACCGGTCCCTAATGTACCGCGTCGGAGGCGCAACCAAAAAAAACAACCAAACTTGAATATTTTTTTAGACTTGAATATTTTATTATGAAATATCTTACAGCCCTGAACTTACGTATGTTCGAGTATTTTCTGAAGTAGCTATTACTAAAATGAGCTACTTATTTGAATGAGTTTATATTTATTTGATTATTTCACGCTTTTTGCATGTGTGAATATTGGCACGGAAAATTTATTTACGTAAATATCATTCCAGAACAACGTGCTGGATTTCTTTGCGAACAGCCTAACATGTCTCTTTACGAAATCTGCTGTTTGAGAATTGTGTTTGGCATTTGTCCAATAAGTTGGCTGCTTTTTCGCATGACCTTCGGAGCTCGATTTTTCCTCGTGGTGCAATCGAAGTTCGCTCGGTGTCGATCACGAGACGAAGGGCTTGAGAATCCACGGCCACATTTCTCGCAGGTGTACGGTTTGGCGCCAGTGTGCATGTTGATGTGGAACTTGAGCTCATACGATTGCGCAAATGCTTTTCCACAATATTCACATACACATGGCTTTTCTTTGGTATGTGTACGACGCACGTGACTGTCGTGTGCGGCGTGTGACGCAAATGCGCGCCCGCAGTGCTTGCACTTGAATGGCTTTTCGCCGCTGTGTTGTCGAATATGCGTGCGCAGTATGGAGGATGCCGTGAATGCTTTCTCGCAGTGAGGACACTTGTACGGTCGCTCTCCACTGTGTACGCGCATGTGTTTGTTGAGGCTGGAAGACTGTGAGAAACGTTTGTCGCACACGGTACACTGGTGAGGTCTGTGCTTTTCGTGTACGTGAAGAACGTGGATGCGCAGTCGGTCACGCTTGTCGAACGATCTGTCACACAACGAGCATGGAAATCGACGGTCACCTTGATCTACGCATCGAGTGTACTTGAGATGTCTGTCACGGTAGTATTTGTACGCAAAGACTTTATTACAACGATCACAAAAATAGTTACCACTGGTGCCTGAAAAATAAATCATAGTCAGTAATATTAAGTAAACATTTCTAAAATAGTACTTTTATTCTCTCTAAATTGTTGTGTTTTGTTTGCGCACTTGGTGCTAAGGTACTTCCCCAGGGGAGGAGGGGGAAGAAAACCCGGGTTGTAGATTGTGAATCATTTTATTGTAAAGATAAAACAGATCATAGGACCTAATTGCCTCTACTTGTAAATGAAAGTGATTGTAACTATAAATTAGATGAAAACCAGTTTGATCAAAAGTTAGGAATCAGGATTTTTATCACGTACCTTTCTGGATTTCTTTGCTGTTATCGTTTGTTTGGGTCACCACTGGTACGATTCCCACTGGAATACCCATGTATACCTCATAGGTTTTGCCGTACCAAACCAACAGCTCTTCTCCGCAGTAGATATCTCGACATGCTTCATAGTACAATTGATTGTTCTCTTGGACGAGAGAGAGGTTCTGTTCTGTACCTTGACGCGCGCAGTTGATGAACTTGAGCCAGTTGTTATCATCTGTTGTGCCATCGATGTAGTAGCTTAATCGATTCTCTGTAAACACCTGTATGATCAGAAGAAAGGAGTTGGGAAGACTGAACGGCAACAACGTTACATTTGAATGTCTCAGTGACCACTTTCGTTAGCGACCACGTGAGCCTGATGAACAGGCCATTTTTTACATGTAAGTTCGAGGGGAGGATGGAGGAGAAATTATCTTTTATGGAAAATATTCAAACCAAAATGTGTCCGAATCCCCGTCAAATCAGTCCCAGAAAATTCCAATTATATTTTCCTATGTTTTCTTTTAAAAAAAAACCTAGAATTGTTTTAGGACTTTCACTTTCTCCACCACTTACTCCCCTTTAATTACCGGTCTCTAAGCGACCACCTTCTCTGCCAATCACTGTATTTAAGATTTCTCTTAAGCTACCTATAAGCGCCACTTCGTAGATGGCCATCAAGTGCACCATTCGTGTTTGTGTTTAGATTTTGTAGCTATCAATGACACAGGTTTGTCACCTCAACTTACCTCCCACATCAGAGGGTTATCCTCACCAATACATAAATCACTTGGCTTCACCAGTCGACCAGTGTAAGGACCAAATCGTGACCCTTTCGTGATGACTTTATGACAGCAAACGACAGCAAAGTGGGTTCCCGTTCCCATGGTAGCGCTTATCAAGCTAAATCCGTCAGGAAGCGCGCTTGGGGGTTTGATCAGCAAAGAATTTGACTCGAAAATCCTTCCATAACTGAATTTGGAAAAGACGAAGTCTTTGTTTGATTTTGGAGATGGCATATTTTCTGGAAACAAAAATAGTTATATATTATTAGTAATCACTATTTTAAATGCCATTAAGCTGGTTTCATATGCCCTGGGGAGTGGGAAACTAACCGTACTGACTTTAAAATGGCTTCCCCACTAAACCAATCAAAAACTGAAGCACATAAACATACCTCATCCAAACGTATGATACGAAATTTGCTTCACATTTTTTTTAGATAACTTCGTTTCTTTAAAAGTGTGCATTTTGTATAAGCCGTGCTCTATAAACTAATTGTGTCCATTGGATAAAGACGTGTTGTAAGAAACGTACTTTGAGATCTTCTCACCCTTCTTGCCTTTTGAATCAAATTTCTGGAAAATGTTTGTTAAATTTCTTTCACAGAATTAATTTTTTAATCGTTCCAAGACGTTTGAAATGACCCATTCTTATTGTACTATAAAACTTGCATGTGAAAGATACGGATGTTAATTGTTTCAGACAAAACGTTTAGAACAAAAACAAAATATCAAAATGTTACAACAAAAAGAAAACGATGCTATTGTAACGATATCAAAGGAAAGAAGAATAACAAGCAAGCTAAGACTGGTACTCAGTTACTTGCATTTAGAAAACCAGGTTTTACTAGAGTTGGTTTATTTTGGCATGAAAATATTTCGCATGTAAAAATCACATAAAAATGTTGTCAATCTTAAATATTGTATTAGTGAAGTGAACGCTAATGTATAAAGTTATAAAGTTTGAGTTAAAGTTCATGACCTGCTTATCAAAGTTCTGAGCAAGTGAATACGTTTATTTGAGTGATTGATTCGTTTGGCATTTAAAACTTTGCTGTATAAATGTTGTATTAGTGGGCTAAACTTTTAATGTATAAAGTTATTGATTTTAAAGTTTGAGTTAAAGTTCATGATTGGCTTATTAAAGTTATAAGCAAGAAATCCATTTGAGTCATTTCAAAACTCATTCGATTATATTACCTTAATATTTCTGTCTTCCTCTATAACTTAAAGCTTTTAATTCCACAATGATGACTTTTAAAATGCCACTGGTATACTAATCAATAGACAGTCAAATCCAAAGAGAATCACACCGACTTGTCCAGCTTTAAACTTGCCCGCACTGTTAATTCCGAAAAAGGACTATAGCTTTTGAGTACTTATAAAAGGTATGGTCTGTGAATCCACCTCAATTAATACAATTAGACTCTTGAAGTCTATTATGTTATGAAGCAATTGAAATTTAGAATACAACTTTAATCGATTTAAAATGATAGAATGAAGCCATGGGGTTCTTGAAGAATTCCAGCGAGTACTTTAATCAAAATTGATACGATTTCTAATTCTCGTAATCGGATAAATTACCATAATTACTTTCGTAAATTTTCCTAATTGATAAACAAAATACAAAAATGCTCAAAGGTTCCGAGTTTCGCGCCCATTGCAGCTGGAATCTTTGAAGAAGTTTACCATATACATCAGCTATAACGCCTTCTTTTGTAAATGACCCATCCGGCCGACAGTGCCGATGGAAAGCATTTGAACTTTTGGTATTAAATGGCGGGCATTGATAATCTTTCAACGAGAAGTTCCGAGTCAAACCATTATAAATTATGTTTTATTACCTACAAGACACGTGCTGTTCGTAAGATATATCTCTATTCACAGTCTCATAGATGATATCGTGATCCTAGGGACAAATATCTCGGCTCTTTATTTGACTTCATAACTTCTTTACAATGGACAGTAATTAAAGTACTTTTAAAATAACTTGACGTCAATCAAATAACCTTTGGTGCAATTCAATGTCACCCTAAACCAATTCTACAAAACTGAACTCATTTGGAGTTTGTCGGATTGTTCCTATCAAATTATGAGCTGAACTTTTTGATGTTTATGTGACATGCACTTGGAACTATAATCTTTACACATATATGAAGTAGTTTTTAATTATTGTTAATTATTGTTAAGGCGCCTACAGTTTTACGGCTGAAATTTTTGGCAATCTACAAAGCAAATTTCTTTTTTTCCCGGCATTCTCGACTCACAACTCTCTGACTCAAGTTACTACTGTTTCTTTGCAGAAAAGCAATCACGCGCTGGAATTGTCAAAATCTGCTTTAGTTAGTTAATCCCCATTCTGATATTATAGATTAAATACTTTCTTTTTTGAGTTCATATAAAAGCAGTCAAAGGAAACAAAATGGCGACCATCTATGGCGATGATCTACGAAGATTGTAGAAAAGATAAGACCGCGGGTAGCCATCGGTTATTCGGCTTCTCCTGTACGTCTGTTCGGCGAATCTTAGCATACCATATGCACGTCAATATACAAGTGTGTTTAGGCAAATCATACTTAAAATCCATCAAAAAGGCTTTTTTTTTTATAGCTTTTAAACGAGGTTACTCTCGCTGAAATTATAGCAAGAATGAATAGGGGATTTTACGCAAACTAGGAAAGTAATACGATTCAAAACGATAAAAAGTAATAACAGTTGATTGTTCAGGAGCCAAACCCAAGCTTATCAGTCTTGGCTCGAAATATTCTCGCTCAAAGTTTTCAAATAATTCTTCTAGGAAAGATAAGTGTAGCACGTACATATTTACAGTATCTTTTAGGTTGTAAATAAGTCAACGGCGTTACGTTCCCTTTTTCACAATTGTTACTATTTTTACCTTGACTAGTGTTTCTATCAAAATTGTATAACAAAATCCATTATAAAATTTTCCAATTCGATATATTTAGTTATTTATGAGAACCATTTCGTGCAGTTTGCAAACTCATTTTCAAATAAGAAACTGTTTAATTCAGTTTTCAGTTAAAAAATAGATCTTTTTAAACAAAATAGATTTTTAGATCTATCGTTTGTAACACAGTACTCTATAATTATATCTTGTATTTCCAAATTACGTTTTCACAGAGTTGTCGATAAGATAAAATGGTCGGCAAAAAGAGATGCACAATTTGTCGTACTTTGATTACAAGAAAAAACAAAATAGCAGTGAATATTTTAGTATTTTGAGGTATGTTATATATATATATACATATATATATATATATATTATATATGTATAACAATTGTTCAATTGCATTAAGTATTCATTTTTTCCATTATAATTTTTCAACCGTCTCATTCCACGCCGGTCGCAAATATAATAATCACACCAGAGTTTTCCAACACTAAAAAAAGAAACTAGAAAAAAACTACTAGGAAAGATTCACACACAACTGAAATCAAAAAAGGTTTGTCGTGAAATATAAATCGAAAATAACGCGAAAATATAACTTGCGCTAAAAACATGACGGAAGCCAACGCCTTTAAATGTTTGGCATACACGGCGGAAAAATCAATCGGAACTCTTAATGCTAAAAATCTGGAATCCCAAATAGTTAGAACAGCGTACCCAGATAATTCCAGAAGTCTGTTTATTTGAAGTGTTAGAGCCCATTCATATGGTTGCTAGTCTGGTATTAGTAATAGGCAAACTTTAATCGAGTATAATAGTCAAATGTTTAGCAAAGAAATTGGACGTAATTAAATTAAGGTAAGACGGAACGCATCTGCCTCGATCGACTCGCGAATTTACTATATTCTTAATCATACAAAATTATCTCAACAACGTGAAAAGTTGAACGGGGGAAAAGCGATAAATACCTCAGACATATTTTAACATATTTTCATCATCAATGACTAAGAGTTTAACGATACAAAAAATATTTAGGTTAATGTTAAATAACTACGGTTAAAAAGGGATTTTTGAAGCTTACGTTTTCGTTTCTTTCAATACTGCACGTTTGAATTAATCCTCACATTCAATATTTTTAATACTTTATATTTCAGAAAATATATAGACTTAAACCGTTGTCGCTATACTTCAATAAACTGGGCTTATCATAAGCATATACAGTATATATATCTTTCATATCGCCGTATTCGGCGGCCGGTCAACGAAGCGTGTGCTTGTCAGTCTTCTAATAAGTTCCTGCACCTTAGAATATTATATAAAAGAAGGCGCGGCCAAAATCTTCGATGTGAATATAATCAACAATAAGAATTATATAAAACAGATACCACACATACACACACATACATACATACATACACAACTAACAAAGTACAATACATTGACTCGATCGACGTTCGATAATATCTGATGAAAATGATAACAACCAGTAGTTAAAGAATGTGTAATTATCTCGATCGATCAAGGTAATTCACTGGCCATTACCCGACACTGATGATTGAGGAACATCAAGCTACATCTTAACCGATGTAAAATTAAGGTTTAATATCGGGATGAGAATAGACACGCATGGGATCCCGGGTCACGCACTTAAACGCGGAATCTTTAACGAGACGTTCGGATGGATTTGTTTTCTTAAAAACTCCTGTTTATGGAGCGTTTTGCTTCTCGTTTTGCATAAAAATACCCATTTTTTTTTTTCTACCCACCTCAATTATCAGAAATTTACTCGGCATGGCGTATTATTTTAGTCGAACACTTTGATAGAAGTAATGCCGTGCAGTTTGTTTGCTCTGCAGGCACGCCCTCTTTACGCAGCGAGGTTCCTAATACAGGGGAACCCTTCATAGTAATCGAGGCAAGTTGAAAATATCTCACGTAAATGACCTTATTCGATTGACGTGAAAATAAAAGGAAAAACTGTTTTCGTTGATAAGTTTTAAAGATCTTTCTTCACCGAGCAAATCGTTCCGAACGATTATGTTTGAGGATCCAAAGCATTTGTTTTTCATTCAGTAGATTTTCAGTCGACTTTAAGTAATTTTGTCGATGAAAGTGATCAACGGAATACGAGCTTTTTGAAGGCCACTCCCAAAACGCTTTCATCACTGAACTCCCTCACTAAACCGCCCCAAACACCCCTCGTATATCTAACTACTTAATGAATGGCGATAGTGCTTTAGCATTAGATAACTCTCAAGCCCTCTCTTAGCTTCTCAAGTGGCTTATATCATCAAAAGACTTAAGCTTAAATATAGTAAAAAGTTGTTATCATTACTAACAATACTACTGGCTTTATTTACAATAGTCCTTGATTAACCAAGAAGAATCTGGGCTATTCTAAATTAGTATCTATGGCTTGCTGAGTTGATGAAGTCCTGATGAAGCACCAAGCTTATTTCAAGCCTTGCTTGGAGGGGGGTCATTTAGATTGATTAAAACCAATTCAAGGAGTGCAGCTCGTTATATTTAAGTGTTTTAGAGTCCAATGATTGTAAAGACATTACCGAGTGAAAGGAAAAATGATTACTTCACAAAAAGATTCTCTTCGACATACCGACGGAATGAAACCACGATACTCAATCTTGACGTTTTTACTGCTAATTCAAAGTCATTTTTAATTCTTTTTGAAAGCAATGATAATCAATATGTTTAGGCAATTAAAAGTTGAAACTACAAGTACATCTTGGACGTCAGAATGTAAGTGAAAGAAACCGCAGTTCAATCTTTAAGACATTGGAATTGTTTTGCGGTGGGTCTGTTTTGACGGTTATTCTCTAAGCGATATTGTGAAGAAAATTAAGTAACTTTTAGAGCATGGACAGTGTTAATTTCAAAATCCGTCCTTTCCTCTGGTGTGACCCGCATTAAGCCCGTTTAAATATTCCTTACATTAAATTTGAGTAAACCACTCTCAGAATCAATCATTAAATGGCATGTTTTTCTGTAAATTGTAAGCGTGTTTGCTCTTAACACTTTTTTGCTAGTTCTAGCAAACTCAGAACGCTCTGATCGCTTTTCCGAAATACTCGCCATAATGCACCATGCCTCGAGAAGGTCAATAACTAGAACTGTCAAACAGAATAGAGCACTGAAGATATTTTGAGAGAAAGACTATTATTAAAAGCGGGGCCGGTTGGCCAACAAGAGGGAATCTTAGTTTTGAATCGTTTATGTGGTTCTAGGATTTAAATGTTCCTAATTAAGATCCAAGGTCTTGTATTACTGTCATTCACAATGCGAACAAAGGGCACTTAAATTTAATACTAGTACTATATATAATTGTGTGTTCTCCAAATCAACTCAGCAAGACCTCTTCAAAAATGCAAGCTAAATCCTCCGTGAAATACCGGCTCTTTTCTCAAACATCATCAAATAGAATAAGGAAAAACCAATTCGAAATGCTGTAATTTCTGTAATCTTGATTTTTTTTTTTTGCAACGTAAACTGCTGTGCGTCATGCTTTATCCCGTACAATGTGACACCATCGCCAAAACAACGGCAAAATTTACTTGGAATGCTTTTCTTCGTGGCTTTTGAACGCCTCCCAAGGGACAGAAATATCGCGTGAAAACTGCTTGTATTAAAGGCGGACAGGTTCGTTAGGACCTTTTGAAGTTTATACTGCTGTTCAGCATTGTTGTCGAGGCCATTGTTCTGTGTCAGTGAAGCCTGAGTTAGTTGTAATTACAACATAAAAAAACAAAAGCCTATATATTTGTTGCTGGATTTTATGGTTTCCTCTGCTATACAATGCCTTAAGCCAATATATAACACAAACTGTTTTTATGACATCAGTAAACAAATCTTGATTTCTGGTGGAAAAAATGCTCCTTAAGTGAAGTTCCCCCGCGCTAAATACACAAATAGCTACCTGCAGAGTTTACTTCCTCGAGTATAGACAATGCTTCGTCTTGAACTGTAAAATATCCGTATAGCGAAGATACGAGAACTTGTCTCGTAAATTCCCATGTGGCTTGGCTATGGTGTTGTCCTGTGGTACGTGGTAGCAGGAGAAGATCTTGTGGGGTCTTTGCTCTTGGCATATATCTTCCTTCGGCTTGAAAAACACATTGAAAGGAATTCAGAAAAGTATGAAATGAGAAGGAAAAAGTCTTCTTTTTTGGTTGGGTTCGACTATTAATAGCGCGAGGTGTTAAAATTTCCGTGTCTTGCAACGCTGGCCAAATTTGCATTATTTCCCATGCTTTGAAAGAACCCAACGCATTTGCGAAGTTTAGGACATAATATCGCCATTTCTCCCGTGTTTATATGAAAAATGCGACAGTACTTTTACTTATAGTATTTAATATCTATAAATAAGAAACAGAGTGTTTTACCCCTTAGCATTCAGTACCTGAATTAACAGTGTTATGTATTAGTTTTATGTTTTGGTCAGTATTGCTGAGCTCGGGAAAGTTAAAAAAGCACATGAAAACAAGCTAGTAGCTTATCGAAACAAGACAATTTTAAAGGATTATACCGTTTTAAATATTAAATAACGCTATAATCTTGATTGAGATATTCAGATAGACATGCGAAAAAGCTAAAGAAGTCGTGCGTCGCCAAGACCTGCAGATTCAAAGGTCTGGTTAAAGAAGGGTGATTCTCTTCCTAACTAGACCAGCGCGCGTATTTTGTCCATGAAGACGAAGTCAATTTGAAAGAGCAAAAATGTGGGAAGTTATGAATAAAAAAATCAAAACGGTTGATGGTTTTGACTAACCTTTACTCATAGCTAGTGCAGTGTTGATCTCTTACTTGGTGACTTGTCTCTAACTCAGTTACTACACTCGCTCTGTGTTTAGATTACCCGCACATACCCACGCCTCTTTATATGCTGCGCTAATGAGTCTTTCGCGCGCATTTGGCTTTAATGAGCGCGCATGTGCTTTAAGCCCATGCAAAACCATCTGCCTGGAACCACTTCCCTAGCTTTCACTGAGAGCTGCCCACCGGTAGATGAACCCCACTGTTTAGTACTGAATTAAAGTGGTTCTTATATTGCCGACTCATTTTAGTTAATATTCTCAATCTTGAATTAAAGTTGCAAGAGCTTGTAATTAAAACTTAGCTCTGATATATTTGAAATTATTTATACCGCTCAAAACACTCTTACTAAAAGACATGTCATTTGAATATAGGGTGTACGTAATTAGTATTTGTCTCCGATAAAGATGGACATAGTTTACTCAATTAATAAGGAACATTATTAGTGCGTTGCTTTACAATCTACATATATAACTTATCTATACGTACCTATACTACCTGATGGTGTAATGCCCGCCTATATACCAGTACACAACTATCTATATATACCATTGCATACCTATACCTATATATATATCCATCTATCCACCTATCATCTATATATGTACACACCTACTTACCTACCTACCTATATACCTACATATCTAGCTACTCACCTACCTACCTATATACCTACATATCTAGCTACTCAC
>JAUUIK010120715.1:5241-21726 GCA_032270385.1 Urticina crassicornis | reverse complement strand
ATATTTGCTTTTGTTCTAGTTTTTGCTTTTGTATATAGTAGTTTTAAATAAGTTGCTGGTGTTCACACACTTGTTAAAATGTCTGTAAAACAAACCTTTAAAACTAAAGAAGGATCAGAACAATACTCGTGTTGCTTAGTAGAATATTCATTTAACGTAGTCGGTATAATAAATGTATTTGTTTAGCGTAGTTGTGCTTAAGTAGAGCGGTTATGGTTGTTCACGACATACAAGAAAAGTATTATTGTTTTGGACCTTATAAAATTGGATTTTTTAATTTCGTAGTGCTGCTCATAGTTTGGTTTTTCATAAATATAAACCGGCTATTTTTAAAAATAAATTCAAATGTTTCTTGAATTCCAAAATGTCCTATTCTGGCAGTTAGCATCAAAATCCAGCATATTTATTTTGTTATTTTGTCAAGTTTAGGACATGTATGATTATTTTAAGTAAGACGGAACTGAAAAGAAAAGAAAAAAAATCCGCCTTGTTTTTTTTACGAAGAAAACCTGCTCCAGGTAGGGTAGATGGTGATTTTGGTGCGTTTTCAAAAAACTCTGAGTCGTTTTAATAAAATTCACTTTATTTATTGTGAAATAACATTTTGTTAGTTTTACCATGAAATTGAGTAATTGGTGAGGATTACAAATAATATCGCATGCGATCATGTTCAAAAATTTTTGTCGTTTTGAAATTAAAATTGACACTAAGGCAGCGCTCGAAGCAATACTAACTACAGAAGCGATTTAAACCGGTAAAAAGGCCTTTGTCGACCATATATTTTACAACGACTCTGGTCAGTGCCTATTACTCTGGGAAGAAAACTATTTGTACATCGTTTTAATTTTTTTTTTATTAAAAAAGAGAAGAAATATAATACCTAGTTCAGTATATCTCATGATATAAACACTAGTGGCTAGGCAACACTTTTTCATCGGCACAAAAATTTAAAATGGGAAAATATATGTATATATATATATTTTAACTTTTTTGTATATATTGTTTATTTTCACTCTTCAAGTAACATGTAACATTCACTTTATCAATAAAATTTACACTGAGCGTTTTCCTTCAAACTCAAAAGTATTTTCACGGTTTCGAAAAAAAATATCCAAAATTCAAAGACTCACAAATTACCGATGTTTTTCATCTGTAATGGTATTTATATATTGTCATTGTCTATTTATCTTAACGTTCTATTTTCTAAACAAGGTATTTGTGGCAAAGCATTGCATTACAAAATATTAATTTAGCGCCACAGTTGTCGAAAAAAATCTTTGGTCAGTCTGTATTCGTCAAATAAGAGTAAGTCTATTGATAAGTAGCTTACGTTTTTCCTCATATATCTACCAAATCTTTAGGTATTTAATTAAGATTCATTTGGGTTGATCCACAAAGAGCCCTCAAGTTCTCTTTTGCATTCGATAATTTAATATTCTCATTTACAGTTCTGAATTCTGAACAATCTAGCTAAGGCAATTCACGAGAAAAGACTCGTTCGTTACTGACTGCATCAGTGAGATTTTGACCGGGTTATTTAGATTCAATAAACTTAAAATAGGTTCAATAACGCTTGACATCGGCTCAGAGAAGCGGGCGGGCGCGTCTTCGGAATTGTGGTTTTGGCGCGAAAATAGTATATTTCCCTTCGAATTTCAGCAAGTTTTCAAGACAAGCAGAAGAGTGAACTGCAACAATGGACTCTCTATGTAAGTATTCTTAACACTTATTTTTATTGAAAATACTTTAAAACATTGGTATCATTTTAGTTTTTATAAAGTCACATTAAATTCTCAATAAGAGTAATTTTTCTTTCGACTTTGATAACTGAAAATTTGATTGTTTGAACACTTTATCTAGAAATCGTCTCATTTGTTCGTAGTAGCCTGACTCAAAGATTACTTGAGTACTCTCATTTGAATTAGAGCATTTTAGGCGATAACTTAGCAGCAATTTGGTTATAAATTGAAACAGTTACATCCTAGTTTGTAAACATAAGTTTGTCGTTCGACAAAAAACAAAGTATAGAAGTCGCCAAACCGGCATACACAAGAATGCGCAAAGAAGTCCTATATTTGCATTAGATTGAGCAATATTTATGCTCTTCTACGGATTCGTTTAACAGATAAAACAATTACAATGGATGAATTTACTCAAATAGACAGATTTGGTATAAAAACTATATATAAAGCTCCCGCTGTTACTGGAATTACAGTAATACTAACCATTTTATAAGCGGGATTTCTGTTCGTTTCACCATTTTGAAAGCGACATGGTATAGGCTTTCTTGCCTTAACATAAATAGTCAAAGTATTCTAACCTGGTCGTTATCAAATACGAGTGATAAAGAAAAGTAAAATATGTTTTTTTCTTAATATATAATTTTTAACCGTTCTCGAAAGGGTAGCTTTTGAATCAGGATTTATTGGAATTTACCCTGTGAAGGACTAGAGAGTATATAATACTCTCTAAATTGTGTGTAAGCACCGTCATTATTTTACCTTATCACAATGATATGCAAAACTAAGGTAGTATTTGAACTTTACGAATTGCTTTTCGTGGTATTTTTGGCCAAAGGATTTACTGTATTCAATGTTTTGTAATTTGGGAGTTGAATTTTTAATTGCATTTAAAACACAGTTAAAAAACAGTTTGTCTCAACACATATCTACGCACTAAGAATGATTTTGGCTAAAGACAAACTGAAATAGGTAATGGTCGAGATCAAAAAAACAGTACGTTCACAATCCCTTTAAATTTATCTAAACGTACTTTGAGATTTTTTCAAAATATTCAAAATATATTTGTCATATTTTTTAATATTCTAAAACGTTTTGCTATACAATGAAGAAAAGTTTATTTTTATCGTTTTTGAGATCTGAAAAATAAAATCTTTCTAGTCTGTACATCAAATCATGTAATCTAGAAAAGAACTATAAGCATATGCATCTTGATTACTGCGAAAATGGAAGTCTTGTGATAAAGCACCTACTTATTTCACCTGGCATACACTTTAACGAACTAACTCAGGGTATCCACTAGATTTTGAAATTAGAAAATACCAAAGAGACCACAAACAGATGGTTAAGAGTTTATTTACATTTCGCTCAGCATCATATCGCTTCGAGAAAGTGAAAACACTTTAGATTGAGAATTTCCATGAATAAAGGTGAATTAGATTCCAATCGCCTTTTAAAGCGATGCCTTGTGAGGTCTTCTTAGAAGTCAAAATGTTTTTTTCTTCGAGAACAAAAGATTTTAATAAGACGTATAAAGATGTAACGAGTGAGCAAGAAGTCGTTGTAGTCAATCGACGTGCTTCTTGCTGTGAGGTTGGTCCAAACGTTTTGTAACAAACATAGTATAATAAACGAAAGATAATCTAAGGTCAAAAGCTGTAATCATCTGAAAGTAAAAATAAGTGTGTTTTTCCCCGGACCTATCGCTTTGCACAAAACCTAATACGTGCAACAAACCATGAAACCGAGACTACAAATACTTACCAGAACACCACCATACGCAGCAAACCACTTCGAACTATATAAAGCACGAATTAATTTCCCTATTTTGATGTATTTTAGGGCTTTGAGTTCGTGTGTTTTTGAATAAATTAGATAGGAGCGTTTGAGTAACACCTGCAAGAAACGAGATATTTATCACGCTGCGTAGTTCGTTTCTTTATTGAAATTATCATTTTCTTTTTGTTCAGAAGTAATTCTGTTCCTCTGTGTAATCTAGCCTCCAATGCCTTAGAAATATGTCTTCAAATGTATCTTCTTCTTGGAGTGGCATTTAATCCAAATAATTATGTCCATGTATGAGGCTCGAGTTCCTTCTATAAGTGCTTCATGTTTCATAATAAGAAAAAATGCTCTTTATGAGATCAGCTTACTTTCTCATTCTACAAAGTGCATAAACAGTAAAGCATGCAGACAGAAAGAAATACTGATTTGATTTTCAATGTTATCACACATTCAAAAGCAAGTGAGCCTTGTCTGTGATTCATTCTATCAAACTCACAAGAAATCTTCTTATGGGCGTGTACATTTTTGATTTTCAGTTTTAAAAAAGCGATCCCAACTCTAAGACCTTTAAAATAACTTCCTAAACTTCAGACAAACCTTGACAAAGTCAAGTAAACTTTTCAGCTTTTCAGTTTTAACCAAATCTGATATTTCCCAGTGCGATGAATTAGATTGTCAACGCTCAAAAGTGAGTTGGCGTGTTTCTTTTTTTCAATGTCGCCAAAGAATCGCAGTCTGACAGGTGACTGGATGGCGAGATAACGAAATGTATTGTAGCAAAATCCCTCTGTTTTCTTCAGTCTCAATATCCCTTCTCGGCTCAGAAGCGAGCTGTTATTTCCAATATATACCCATGTGTTTCTAGAATTGAAGAACAACAGATACAAGAATTTCAATCGACTCCATAACACACTGAAAGAAGTTTCACTGACACTCGCATATCAGCAGAAGTACTCCTAGTTTCCTCTTCCTCATAAGCGTTAGTTTAACCATAGATATCGAAATAAAAGCCATTGTAGGTTCCAATGTTTAAGACAACTAGAGTAACATAACGATGGTTCTTTGCCAAAGCTCGGTAGAGCGCCAACATAATGAACGAAGACGATATATAGCTTGCCTTATATTAATATTTGACATGACATGTTGGGGCTAACACAATTTGAGGGGAATCGCACTCAGAAGTTATGGTGAAATTAGCGAAAGAACAGGATACATGTTAGTGATGTCTGTGATTAACCGCGGAGTCTATTTAGTTCGTTTAGATATAGTTTAGGGTATTTTACTCCCTCTAATAGACCATAGATTGGAATAATAGGTATCATGTAGCCAACTTGTAAATCAGTACTTTGCAGTCGTTTTGTACTTGTTAGAACCGAACTGACTCCTTTACTCATCGTAAAATCAAATATACTGAACAGAAACCAACTCAAAAATTTCCCCAACAAAGTCATCCATTACCTCTTTTCTCCTCTTTTCACATTCCATAGTATTATTTTGGTTTTTATTTTTAATGTGTATTCAATAGTGTACAAAGTCAGCCTAGGAAATACTGAACTCATCCAGTGTCTCAAAATTAAAATCATTTAGCTTCATTAAACCTATATTTCTGAAGAGACGTTTAAGAATAAGTTTCTTTTACAAATTTAGAAACTGTGATACATGATTAAGTGATGTAACTATCTTGGAATAGAAAGACAAATTGGGTAAAATAAATATGCTCAAGATTATTTCATCGACAACTTGAGAGATTGGGAAATATTTGATTATGAATTTGTACATTTTTCTGTCTCAATCCTTCCTCCAACGCGGAATTCGCTTACTGATCTGAGTTGTTGGAATTGATTTCACAAAAGATTTGCTGGTAATTTGTGGGTACATTCTTGGTTCACTAAAATGCTATTGTGGACAAGAAAAAGATTACAACATATAATAGCAATAGACTTCATTAAATAATATCTCAAGGCTGATAATAACTTTTTTGTTAACTGTTTTTTTATTCTTGTGAAGTTTCTCGGTGAGATAAAACAGACATTCCAACAGAGACCCCAGCTCACAAATCCTATCGGGATTTTGAGTTCCTTCTGGAATATTTCTCATTAAACATTGCCACCAACATAGAAGCTTGCCTGACCTTATACATCTTTTATCATCGTTTTCATTCTTAACGTATTAAAGTATTCGCTTTAGAATTTGAATAAAGCTTATAAGCTCGCCCAACGGCTAATTATTATAGAAGTGTGTACAGTTTATTTGACCTAGGTTGGGATTGTTTATCTCTCTATGGCTGAAACATTGGGTTCACAGTAGATATAACTATCAACTAAGCTAACTAACGAAGTAGAGATTTCGTATTCCTAACACTATAAATACCGACTACAAACGGGTAAGGCACGCTTTCCTAGGAATATCAAAACCAATTCCTCTCTTTTCTCGAGTTAATTATATTCAGACGATAAAATTATCGGTGCTAAGTACATACAGAGCCCTGGTCTATGAAAACAACGAGTACAAAGACGACACGTTTCCAAAAGATGACAGTAAAAGACCTTAGCGGCGCCTCTGTATTTGTAGAGTGTTCTCAGATTGCTGGCTACTCTGGTAGACTTTATGGATGGGCTAGTTGTATACGTCACCGTATTATATAAAAAGAGACCACCATAAGCTCATTCAAATATCATTGTTGTTTTCTATACTTCTGTGTCAACAAAGAGTCCTCGGGTTTGTTTGCAAAGTCCAAGATATGATTCTTTGTCAACACAATGTAGTCGGAAATAGTGATTCTAGAGATATATAGAGAGAGAGAAAACACATAATCGATGAAAAACTAGTCAATATAAATCGCGTTGGTTCAGTTTATTACAATACTAGTAATGTCAATTAACTCAATTGAGTTCAGCACTATCGATTTCTCGTCAGTTAGGCTAAAGTTTCGAAATTAACTCTCAAAAGAGATCTTGTGCCAACATAGTCGTATACATATCTTTCTAGACCTAATGTTATAAAGTTCTTAATTATTGTACAAGTTTCACTTCTCGTCTCCTCATAAAAGCAGCGTGTGATATCTTAAGGGTCTTTGATCTGTTTCATTAAAGTTGCCCGCAGCACGCGGTAGCATTATCGTCATTGTAAAGGAAGATAATCGTCATTTATAAATTTAGAAATAATTAATTATTGATTGGTCAAGCAGCTACACGTAAACCGGGATAATAAGATTCCTTACGAATCAATAGAAGCGGTCATAACACCTTCAGGCGAGAGCGTACTTAGAAAAGACGACCTTGCTCATAATTAAACTAGTGTCTAAATAAGCAGTTTGAATTATATTGCCGTAAACACGTAGAAAAATCACCGAATCTTTCTTGTTAAATGTACTAGAAACCCCACACGTGAAGCCTACTGAAAAGCATTTACGAAACATGAAAATTGTTCTGAAACCGCGCGCGCGCTTGCCGTCTAATATTTATATCTGAGGCTCCGCAGATCCAAAAACCTTCCCACATTGTGGTAGACAATGTCAAAATTGCCTCTCAAAATCAGTCAATTAGAGAGGTTGGTGGTTGAACATACTCTGCAAGCTAATACGCCGTAGGTATGAATGAAAAACACTTGATTGTTTTGAAGCGGGAAATCACAAGATTTTGTAAAAAAACTAACAGAAACAGCGTCTTTTTTCTCTACTTTTGTCCTGAGCTAAATTAGTCCTCTGTTACTATTAGGTACAACTTATCGAAAAGAATGCACAAGTAAATTAGTTTTCCAAAGATTCATTTGCAAAATTAGTGAATGGAATTCTCATTTCTTTTTGGCAAAGAAACAATAAATCATTCCTACCAGTATGCAAGAGAACAACGCCAAAAGTCAAATAGCTGAAAATTAGTATTCTATGGTCACTTTTTGTAAGATTCATGGTTTCATTTATGTCATATACAAAATACTAGTTAATATAACTAACAACACTTAATACTACAATTTAGACAATTTTATTAATTTGAAGCTAATCATTCATAGGGGGCCACCGCAGCTGCCCCAAGACTACGGAATCTCTCTTTATAACTCTGGTGTCATCATTTTAAGAACCCATACAATAATCCCCTGTGAAGGTTTGCATAAGGATTTCCTCACATTTCCCTCGGTGTGCGTAAGTCATTGGTATCTTTTAGTCTTGGTTGCTCCCATTAAACCTTTTGTAAAGACTTTGGGAAACGTTTCTTTGTGGTTTCCAAGAATCTCGTGAGACAATTTACGAATTAAAGGCCAGAGAGAGAAATGGAAATACAGCCTTAAGACCACGGGGAGACCAAGAGAGCGAATGACTGATTACTTGGTCGTGTAAATATATTACCACAGTCTTTTTGGAATCTCATGCATAGTTGTAGTGCACTTATAATTGTGCGGTGAAAAAAATATCCCTAAGTTTATATTTTCTGACGTTAAGAAGGTAGATTATATCTTTTGTACTCTGTTCGACTACCTATGTGGGGCCCCAATAAGTTTACAGACGGGCATTGAAATAACCGATTAGAACAGGAAAAATAAAATCAAAAGTTAGCATTGACAGGTCACGGTAATTATTTTACGACTAAATGAAAATGTTAGTTTTCTGATAGAACAATGGGAAAGATTAAACATTCCTCAGCCTAATTAGTCAAGTGGGACAATAAGTTGAAGTACGAGAAATACAAAGAATTATTTTTTAAATCATCCTGTGTCATAGCTCACTGCACACACGAGAACCTGCTATTGTGATCCTCTGTGCCTGCTCAAAACATTGTATTGTTATCACAATAGACCTCGCGTGCCTCTATTCAACGAGAAGGAGGCCACTCAAGAAGGGGAAGTTTTGGGTTTCCCAGCAATCAAAGACTTCTAATTTCATGTTTATCTCGGGTAGTGTTTGAACAAGAAAATAAAGTGTTATTAGTACGACGCCGGCCTGTCGACTTTGAGTCATCCACTTGTAACCCGGATCAGCCTCGTATTGGTGTCAAAAAGCGCTATCGATTTAATAAATGATTAATATATTATTAATGACGCTAATGAAGATTCAGTTTGGTTTAATCATGCCCTATTTGACCAATTATTTGGAAGCCAAAATACTTCATCACAAACAAATGCTTATTAATTAACAAAAATTGCAGTTAGTACAACATAGTATTCACCTGATATGGACCATGCAAGAGATTTACTCCGCGCGCTTCTACCAACACAGAAGCCACAGCAGAATTTTATTGCATGCTACGTCTTAGTGGCCCCATCTCGGAGGCAGTGAAATAATGGGAAAAGCACATGATCTGCAATGCTCTCATGTTCAATTAGAGTAATTAAATATTAATATAGAGTGATTTGCTTACATGCTTTTTGATCCGGCATTGACACCTGACATAATTTTATTAGAAAATAGCGCCAAGTCGCGCTCTGATTGGTTAGAGCGCCCTATAGATATTAAATCCGGAGTAATAAGCACTTCCACAAAGAGGACCGAAATTGTGGCTGGATCAGAAGATTAGTTATGGAGCTCTCGAACAGTACACACGGTTCAGCTAGACCTTCTAACTTAGAATCCCATGAAGATAATTCTTCCAATTCTCTTTTGGAGCTTGTGCCAAGCTTGGAGCATTCTATAGTTGGCATACTCAACCACAACGGAGAGTTAACTGATCACGGTACTGGTAATATCTTGTTAGAGTAACAAATTGTAAATTGAAGACATTTTTACTCTGATCAGTCACATTAACTTGAAGTTATAAAATAAATTTTTCTAATGATTTAGATGGGTATAAGTTCTAATTGAGATCATGGTTTTATTCCTCCAAGATAATTCCAAGACTGTCATCGTTGATGGGAAGAGGTCCCCGACTGAGTCTCACAAGAAGACAACCCTTGATACACCTGATCTTGAAGATGATCGTAAATCCAATGACAGCCAGGCAGTAAAACAGAAGCGACATCGAACCAGATTCACCCCGGCTCAGCTAAACGAACTAGAGAGATGCTTCGCCAGGACACACTATCCCGACGTCTTCATGCGAGAGGAACTAGCAGCAAGAATCGGGTTAACAGAATCTAGAGTACAGGTATGGTAACCGTTTCTTACTGTTGACTGAAAATCTTAAAAGAGTTTCCTAAATGAGAAAAAAATTAGATTTTAAGCTATGAGCAATTTTAATTAGGTTTATGTAACGGTTCGGCGACTTATCATTCTCACCGAACTCGAATTTCGCGTTTTACTCTGAAACTTTTTCACCCTTTCAGCTGCCTTGTTTGTAACTCTTTGACGAGGCCCTCGGAGGTTATAGTAACCAGTATCTGATTCTTATAAACGATAAAATCGCGAATACCATCATCACATTTTCCGGTTTTAATAGTATATTTGTATACTTTTCTCTTTAATCGCTTTCACACCACAGAAGAAAAATTTGTACATATGACTCGCTGTTAAATTGTATTTATTTGGACATTAGGAATTCGACTTCAAAAGCGAACCACTTAGGAAGGTTTTAAGCGAGTAGGGCCGGACAATTTATTATTTTATCAGCAATACACAACAAGAGTTGGCTTTGTCGCTTTAATTTGGGCTTTGTTTTGAGAGGCGATTTTGCCGGCAGCCTTTAGAAGGGACGCCAAGCGACTCGGTCCTCTCACTTCTTGAGCTACTCAATCATTTATAAATTAGCTTTTTTTCCTCTTCTGTGATTAGACAAAGAAATGGGCTCTTTATAATGATAAGAAGTTACTTTAGAGGTCGTTGGAATACATCTTGTGTCACGATCTCCATAAACCGTTGTCTTCGTATTTTGTTGTATGTACACAATAGCCTGGCTTATTAAAAACACATTCAATGAATCGCCGAAAACGCGGCCGATTGCGAATTCTAATTAGGTTGCTCTTCAATGGCCACCGTTCTTGACCTACGCGCTCTTGTTAAAAGGGTTTATACAAGGGGACTCGAGAAAGACAAGACAAGAAAACTATAGATAAACCATGGTTCTTAAGTAGCTATTTTAGATTAAATTGTGTAACGACAATCTCTGGTAAATTGTTTACTGGAATCAAGAAAATAATTAAAGTATTATGATCCCTAGTAAAAAAATCAAACTCAGTCAGTGTCTTTCGTGGCGCTGCTTGTAGTTAATTGGTGGTGAAATTGGCCATGATTCCACTGCCCCATTAAGATCTGCCCTGTCACGACTATGTTATCACAAGAACTCGATATGAAGCCGTCAAATTGAACTCGATTTAGGCTAGCACCTGTCTTTGTGGACTATAAATTTCCTGGTTTCCAGCTGCATCTCGGCTAGTTCCTATATATACGACGACTTCATGATAATCACTATCTTCTTTATTATAAAACTTTCTCGAACAAGTAGTTGAGAACTATTATTATTATTTGAAAGTCACGAGAAAAAAGAACTTAAAAAGATTTCCCAGGGTTTTTCACACTTCAGCAAAACAATGTTCTGTCATAAGTCACTTCAAAACGCGCAATAAACTCTTTCTTGATAAAAATACACAGAATACTTCACACTTATCTCAAGTCAAAATTCACCAATCCAATAATGAAAAAAGAAATCGAGTTTTAAATAAGGTGTATTTATTTTGTATTTGTCATTGACTTTTTTGTTTTGTTTTGCTAAGCATGACAATTTTTCAATCAAAGCTATCATAACATACCAGTAGAGTTATCTGTTAGACGACTCTATTGCGTTTGTGGACTGCCAAGACAAAAGCGTGTACCGGTGTTTTGAACGTAATTAGACTTTGTCAATCGGACTCCCGAGGCTTTTGTATAATTACATTTTTCATATTGTCGCTCACCCTCTCCGCTTTTTCATAAACCTCTGTGGCTTCAAAATTCGAGATGACAGAGAAACCGCTTCAGCCGAAAAGCTGCCCGCGTTCCGCCTGTTTACACAGAGTGAATATTTGGGATAACTTGAAATCCCTAATTTTATGACTATCAGAAATCTTTGAACGCCCCGTAGAGACTAAACTAAACGTAACTCTGTTAGAACTAACTGGGTCTCGTGCAAAGCCTAAATTGCCATTACCACGAGCCCTTAAAGAGGCAGATCTCTTAACGGTAATTAGGATAATTTATCCGCATCGAAAAGGCGATGGGTTGAAGATACACTTATTGTTTGAGAAATCGACATGATTAGCTTGGACAATAAAATCTGCTAGGCTTGGCAAGAAAGTTCGATATTTTTTATGCTAAGTAGCATGGTTGAGAGCGGTGGGAGGCCATGGAGAACCCCCAGTGATCTGCGCAAGAACTCCTGCTTTTTTTTGAAAGAAATAAAGTACCAAAAGCCGAGTTGAGATTAGAGTTTTCGACGCGTAATAGCGTGCGACCGATATCGGATCAGCGCTGACTGAAAATCAAATAAATCGATTGGCCATTGTTGTCCCTATAAATCAAATAATTCACGTATTATCCGTTGATATACTCATTCACATTTCAAATGAATATTTCTAGGCTTTTATCTTTTGAAATGTTAAATAAATAACAGTTTTTTTTCCGATGACTCGCGCGGCTTTATGAAACTGAAGATCGCTTTTTTTGTCAGTAAGAGAAGTCAAACAAAACATTTTAAAGCTATTCAGCTCTTGAATGCCAACAAAAGACTAATGGTTATATGAGGAGATATATTCACATCACATACAAACACACGAACGCCGACAACCAAGTCTAAACAATAGAAAAAAAATAGTATTTCACATTAAACATAGATTATAAGTGAATTCTAAGGAAATTTGCGCCGTATCACTTTTTAATTTTTGTAGTTAAAGTTTGACATATCATCGTTATATGAAAGAAATATATTTTTCTTTTCATTTCGATAAAAATTCTCTGGAAAAAACATGAAGCTTATTTTAATTACGTGAACAAACGCGGTCTGTGAATTGCATAAACTCAATGACTTATGCTATAGCATCTAAGTGTGAATGTTTAAGATAAAACATTCAACTTTACTTTTAAGTTCTAGTTGTTCGTACCCCGAGGGTGTTTTCCTTTAGGACTATTCCTGTTTAGAAGATTGTGCATTAGACAGATGATGGTAAAAAATAGTAAAAGCGATTAATAGCTGAATACTGTTGTTTGTGGCCTTTTATCCTGAAACTAATGTTCTGAGCACTTAGAAGTACTAAACAACAGACATTTAATGCTCTAATTCATAGCAACTTTCAACGACCCTTATAAACACAAGCAAAAATCTTTATTCAGCAACACGAGAATGAACCAGTCTCTATATAATCGCTTCCACCTTATTACTTATTGATTCAATACCAATTCAAGTTAAGCCTTTAACTTTGACACATAAACCGCACCTTAGGTTTTTTCATAAAAATAAGTCGTAGGATAGCTCACTATACGCGCGCTACTGTACACAAAAGCTGTAAGAACTGCTTCTTCATATACAGCAGACAATACCATGTTAGTGACATATATAGCAGTAAGGGCTAATGAATACACATACACTAGATTATTACTCTATTTACACGCTCTCAGGGACATAAACATTGTATATACTGAACTTGCAATTGAATATTGACCATATCTCGTAAGGTTTCAATTGGTAGTTATTCAGTTACGACTTGTCAAAGATATTTGAAATCCAAGTGTTGATTTTCACTAGTTTTATAGCCCCTCTAAGGTCAGGGAACGTTTTTTTGTTGGAGAAGAGTCTGAGCTGAACCTATTGTAATCATTTCATGTACTCAAATCCCTGGTTTCTCCACTTATTACGATAATTATATCTGTCCGACTCGAAATAATCTAAGAAAATGATATACCACGGAAGGACGTCTAAAGATAGAGTATCACAAATACATAGCACATTTATTATCGAAAAGGTGCTGTTTTGACCGAGGTTTTTTTAGGACGAGGGGTAGGACGAAATGATACTACGTTTATCGGCAGCAGATGCCAAAGAGAACTGCCAAGACAAATAGACAAAGAGATGATACATCTGTTGTACATGAAACAACCAAATACAGATAATTCTTGAACAATTCACTGGGACAAGCACTAAAAGAGATTTTCTCCCAGAGAACTTTCTTTCAATGCGCAACCAGTATACATGTCAGATTTACACCGCTGCACAGCAGGATATAATAACTTCGAAGCAAGCTGCCTTTGTCGGACGCTTGTATTTGCAAGAGCAAACCTTAAAATTCTGAACAAATTTCTTTCTGAACGTCTATTGCCTGTTTAACATCTGGACATCTATTCAAATTTTGCTCATTCGTTCCCTATACCTTAAGGTGATTGCATTATCTTAATAACCATATTTAAAAGATATAGCCTTACGGGTACCAGTGTACCTAGCACCCTACCGAGTAGGTAATATTCTACGTAGCAAAAATGAGCTTGAACAAGCATTTTTACCCAGCAAGATACTAAGAGGAAATGTAGTCAATTTCCTATCCATTGAACAGTAAAACTCGAGTATCCGGATTGATTTAGGACTAAAAAATAACTCCGATACATAATGCTTTAGCCCCGTGATACCAATGAAGATCTACAGGGGACAAGTCAAATGTAGGTATTACTCGTGCTACTTGCGTCGAACTCGCTTGCAGCTGGTGAAATTTGGAACTACAAGGCAATATGAAAAAGGGGGTGTTTCCGGATCCTCGAGCGGCTATAATTGCTTCTTTTTTCTCGTTATTTAAGGGCTAATTATACGCTTTGATTTATATGAGTTACAGCAGCAGCGGCGCCTTAGAGATGGGTGGGTCGGAAGACGTAGCCGATTATGGAATTCATGGGGTGTACTTTAACTCTTGACGGCCGATCGAGATACGATGCTTCGCTCAGGAAATAACTTAGCTATTTTCTCAAAACCCTCAGTAAGAGGACAATGCATCGTCGTACCATTGATCATGAATCGTTACATTTTTATTAACTAATAAAATTAACTATTGGAGGTGCAAGTCCGAAAGTGATATTCCTTGATCTTATTTACGGTGAAAGACGATAGATCTAGTAAGTGTTACTAGATTGCCCATATATATATATATACGGTCATTGGGGGGTGATTTCGTCATTAAATCACCCATCATTGTGTACTTTGCTTCTTAGTGTGTGTACTTGAACGTCGTTAGGGCCTTACGATCCTATGAGAATCAATGGGCTTTTTTCATTTGCAATTTCAAGAGATATCTCTATGGCATGAATAATCCTTTTAAAACGCAATAATTATTCTTCCGACACTTATGTCACAGAGATTAATTAAAAACTTTAGTTAGATATTTGAACAGCTTCGTAGCCATAGTTCGTCGACTGCCTGCTTCCTTTAGAAAAGAAAATATTAACCCAAAATACTTCATAATTTTTTTCACCATAGAAATCCGCCAAATTAAACTGTTTTTTCAATACAAAATTGCCGATACAATCTGAGGCCATCTTATCCAGCTTGTTTACATTGATATATTAATTTCAGCGTGTTGAATTCTCAAATGGTTTTGTTTTTAGTTTTTCTAGTCTATTCTAAGATTGGTTTAATGAAGGGACCACAAATAAAAGACAATCTCTCAAAGAAACAGCCAATCTTCAAAGAAATAAAGACAATATTTACGTTTGGTTTTATGTTCAAGAGGTTTTTAATTCACCGCGTTTTTAGAGTTCGGCTTTTGATACTTAATGACACTGAAATGAAAAGAAAAGAGAAGAAGAAAGAAACGAAAAGAAAAACAAGAAATGAAAAGAAACAACATCTTCATCAAACGTGATCTTTCTTTTATTTTTCTTTCTATTGTTTTCTTAATTAGTGTCTTTTTTTTAATGTTTTTAAGTCCTTGAAGTCACCCTTTTTCTTCCTAAATCTTATTAATCTACGCCATTCTTTGTCATAAACTTTTATCATATGGTATCATATATTTATTGTTTGTATATATATATAGATGTGTTGTGTTTGTGTGCTGGTTGCAATTCTTACTTCAATTTATTTTCGATATTTCCTTCTGCCTAATTTCAATAGCGATAATCTTTATCATGTCTTGTGTACTGACTTTAGTCAAGTACTTGAGTATCTTAGAAAGAAGAAAAGTACATCAAGGCTTGATTTGGAAAACACTTCATCGCGTATTCATTCCCGGCCAAACGAGCTAAAATTGAATCTATCAATACTAAGAGTATGATTTCGACATATAATTACTAAAACTAGTTCTAAATAACTAATCAGTTACAATTCATTAATTATGTTCTTGATCGTAATAAGAATCCATGAGAAGAAAATGGCCGCCTCCAAAGATATTCACCTCAACTATTAACACACACAGCGGCTTACGATTATCTTCATTGTGTTATGCAAGAAACAAAATTGATTTTATATCATTTTAAAGTGAAAATTTCTTTCAACTAAGAGACTAAGAGTGAAATGTATGTATATGAAAAAAAAAATTCAGTAGTAAATTTGAACACTGAAGAATATTTCCTAAGTCGAATGGGAGCAAACCTGTGAATTATTTAGTTCCTCCTAATACTTTTATTGAAACTAACAATTAATTATTATTGAGCCCTTGAAAACCCTTCATTATTGTTTAGTTTGCTCTTTCATCTTTATTGAATAACCTTGGTTGACAAGTAATTCACGTAACAGGGCGAGAACGAGGTCTGTCTCCATACACACATATTTCTAAGCCTGATCCAATTATTCTCGTATTCGCTGTTTATTTACGATGACACAGTACTCGATCGTTTGATGTTCGACTTGGTAATTAATTGACAAAATCCTTCCTATACCAAAATATGAAATCTCGAGTTACACACCGAACCTCGTGCACAAAGGCTGTATTTGTTCAAGAATTTGTAACTACGGTTTTTATTGTCTGATAACTTTTATTTTCTTCCCATTTTTGCAATTAAATCTCGTGTTTTTATATCCTTTGATGACAGACAAACACTTAGTGATGTGTACTTGTTTTCCATGAAATGCAGCGTTTTTACTTCAGCTTT
>JAUUIK010120604.1:0-14221 GCA_032270385.1 Urticina crassicornis | reverse complement strand
AAGTCCTGTGCAGTGTACGAAATGGATCCAAAATGGCTGTCAGGAAATTCCATTGAACAGAGTGATACATTGTAGCAAGTCTCTTGCTTGTCTTCTCCAGCAAATGGAGACATACCAGTAAGCCTGGACATACAATTAAAGTAAAAATTATTTAGATATCTTATTGTTTGTAATAAGTAGGTCTTGTTTTTGTTTATGAGAACATCTACTTACATAACATAAGCAACTACTCCAATACTCCTGTCAATAAAAATTAATAAGGAGAATTAGTGACCAGAGTGGATTAGTGGGCTGCGACATGACTTTACACGTTGCTGTGTTAAAAATTGACCTCACTCCTCCCCTGCACTGTGCTTCCTCTGTTTGTCCTTTTTTGCCAGGTGTCTTTGCTAAGTACACAACTCTCACCTCCCCTCTTATAAGGGTTTTGTTGCATGATCACGTGAGAGCAGCCATGTTGGATGGCAGCAACAATAAACTAGTTTTACATGAATGAATTCAATTCCTCAGGGAAAAGAGATTCTATTGTTGTTCCATCCAACATGGCTGCTTTCGCGTGATTGTACAAAACCTCTATTCTTGGTTTGCACGTGACGTCATCGCCGCCATGTTGGTGTACCGTTAACAAAATACTTCTCATTAGCGTCCATTGTTAAGCACACCAACATGGCCGCCACGTCTTTGTCATTTTATTCCCTTAGGAATGAGTGAAACGCCTGCTATAGCTAACTACCATCTATTCAATCAATCTAGAGCAGATTACGTATCGTATGTGTGGGAAACTTACGGTGCCGTGCTAAAGCGTACTGTATTCAAGCATTGTGATTGGATGAGAAGATTTTTCGCGCGCTTTTTGATTGGTTCAGAAGAAAAGCCATTTGAAATTAATTCGATTATTCATTAATAAATAATTCAAAAATGATGTCGGAGCAATGGCCGCTTTTCTCTTACCAAACATCACTTGGTTTTCCAACAGGCTCAAACTCCAATATTTCCGGAGCTGAAATATAGAAAAATACTTGTAAATAATAAATTAAATAGACGTACGATACAAACTAAAAACATATTTTAAGATAAAGCTAAAGAAAAACTGGGTTATATCGCCTTTGTTATGGGGGAAAACAAACACAAAAAATAACGCGAATTTTAATGTCTTATTTGTTGTCTTTCCACGCTTTTCATTTCTGTAACGAAGAGTATCTCTGCGTTGTCTCTAGCTCTTCTAGAAATGAACTGCATCAAGGAGCGTATTTACGAAACTGCTCACTTATGTGAACCGGGGTTCCTGTGTGCAAGGTTTAAACACTGACACAGTTCAATATAAAAAGAACATTAGATTAAACTATGATTAAATTATTATTATCAGTTCCTTCATAATAAGAGAAAGTATTAATCACTACTGACCTACATATTCGGGGGTACCAACGATCAGACAGATTTGTTCACCAGGTTTAATTTTCCTGGCGAGTCCAAAGTCTATGATCCTTATTTCTGGGTATCGTATTTCTGTCATTAGTAGTATGTTATTGGGCTGTTGAATGAAAAAATATAATATTACTCGTAAGCAATAAAAATAGCTACGTCCTACATTAGATTTGTTTAAAGAACCTGAGTAAGGCCAGGAAGATGGTTGTCTTCCTGGCCATCTCACTCCACCTCCCTGGTCAGGCGATATCATTATTATTGCATGATATATTATCTAATCACAGACCAATGACGGATCCAGGGTAGGGGTCATGGGGGTCTGGTCATGAATTTCATGTTCAGTTGGTTTCTTTTAATATAAATGTATCTAACATTACGTCATCATGACGTCACTGTTGTCAAGGCCTTTAATTCCCTTTACAAATCTTTGGATCCGCACTTCATGCGGACACTATAAAGTTCGAGGTTTTATTAGTTAAACAGATTATTAAACCTGAATATTTAGAAACCTTTAATCCTCAAGTGCAAATTCATGCTTTGTAATTTCGTGGGTCTACACACGCCTAAAGGAACGTAGGTGAATTAGTCCAGCCGGTTTCGGTCATACGCAGTTGCTCATTGCCGTGCAGCAGAATCTCAAAGGAAGGCACGCCATAACAGGTCTCAGTAAGACTTACTGTGTTGGTTCTACTTTAAAACCTTCTTTATGAAAAACAAATGCGCTACAAAAGTATCATTTGAATTATGAAATGGCTGTTTATTGTTGCTAAGATATGCTAAGGCAGAATGTTCCATTAAGGCTTGCTGCAATGGTTGTATTCTAAAACCTTATTTTATGAAGAACAAATGCGCTACAAAAGTATCATTTGAAATTATGAAATGGCTGTTTATTGTTGCTAAGATATACTAAGGCGGAATGTTCCATTAAGGCTTGCTGCAATGGTTGTATTCTAAAACCTTATTTTATGAAGAACAAATGCGCTTCAAAAGTATCATTTGAGTTATGAAATGGATTTACTGTGTCTTTGGGAGAACGTCATCGATCAGGGATCGCGGAGGGGGAGGGCCCCCCTACTTTTTTCATTGCTATTGAAAATTTCGTTTTAGCTCCCCCACTTTTAATTTTGCTCCGCATGGGCCCTGTCGATACAAGAGCAGGACCTATATTTTTAACCTATACATTTACGTGGTCAAAACTTTTAAAAGCTTAAATAGCTTAAACGTGGTCAAAACTTTTAAAAGCTTAAATAGCTTAAACTTTAAATAGGGTCACTTCTATAAAAAGAGGAGTATCTTTTCCTTGATTCGGTTTTAGCGCCTTAAATAGTGTCAGATAAGGCTAGTGTCATTTGTCACTTGGAACTTGTCGGCATCACTTTTAACTGAATCCTCTCTTGATACTGACATTGACCTTCGACTTGCTTCACAAATGATAGTCTTCACAGGTGATGTCTAGAGAAACGTCGCCTTAAATAGTACTTGACATAAGAAACATTTAAAGCAACCCCCTTCCCTCCTTGCAGCGAGAAGTAGATTTATTTCAGCAAAACCTTACAAAGAATTCTTTCTTGTTTTTCATATTGACCTTTAAGTTTTCACGTCCAAAGTAACTTCAGAAGCAATATTTATATACACGTTGCCTAAAATGGTGTCAGAGTGAAGCGAATCCCCCCACCCCTAGAAGAGACAAGTTTTTTCGGCATTACTTAAGAATAAATCCCTCTCGATGCCATCATTGACCGGCTTTGATTTATGTTTCCAAATGTCTTCAAAGGCGACGTTAAAGATGCCAATACTATTAAAATGACAGACCTCTTGAGAGGCAATATCGAATTCAGTCTGAACTAACTGACAGGGGTCTCTTGAATAGGATTATTCTATTCTTATCTCCCTTAACAAGTACCGTAAATACGTCTTCAATTGAAACACTAATACCTATACAATCAACCAGTCAATAACCTTAATCTAAAGCTGATCACCACAGAAAGATTCCATAAACCTTTTATAGAAACATCAGTTGGTAATACCCCGAAGGACTTCACTAAACCGTCAAGAAAAGTTCCAATAATTAAAACGTAATACTGAGCTAATCTTTATGGAATCTTTTTGTCAAGTGTTGTACGTAATTGGTTGAAGAGATGCCTGTTGCCTTATTGTCTTCTTATAGTTCTTATCATTTTTCACGAGTTTCTTGTTTGTCAACACAGGTATCCCATGTTCTTTTCGGTCTAGTTGAACTCAAGTGGTTCTTACTGATAACTCTAACAAGTGTGCTTTATGGATATCAACGCCTGGAGCCGAAAGCATATGTGCATACTGGAAACAAATCGGCCGTCTTTTCGGAGAAATCTCGTGAACTAAGTCTCCCATCTTTAAGGGAAAGGCTCCGATAAAAACATATTCAATAAACAAAAAATATGGCGCACAAAAATGTGATTTTATGTGAGCAGTTTGAAGGTTTGTGCGTGTTTGACCTCTTAAGTTTAATGACAATAACTGGGGTTTTCGAGCCATCACCACTTCAAATTCTTGTGAGTGCAACAAGGCTGGTACTTAAGATAGACGCCCGATATGTTAACAAGCTAATCTCACGCTAACTATAGAAGAAAAGCGTGCCATTGAAAACCCTGGACACAGAGATCACATCAGTCTCTCACCAGCAACCTTATTCGGTAAACAAACGCATTTCTTGGTGCTTTACCAGTCTGCATGCGTTTTCGTTTATTGTCTCAACATGTAGCGTAGCAGGGCCATAGCTAGGGGACGGGTAGGACAGGGGGGAGGGCTTCAAGTGATTTGGGGATAGGCCCCCAATAATTCCTGGAGTCATAAATGCAAGTATCTACACTGAGAAGAAATCAAAAGCTTTAAAAAGTAGTCAAACGCGAACAAGCACCCCGAAGTCAACGAGGTTGCTAGGGCCATGCCGTGGGTAGAAAGCGTTGAAGAAAATAATTACACATTTCAGGGGGGCGGTCATTACCAGTGTTTGCGCTGAATTAAGAGCCATATTCCTGGATCTCTAACTGCTTTACGTTTTAAGAATGTAGAAAAATGCGTTTTAGAGGACGCGTAAGTTTCCACCGCGCTACATTCATTGAAAAAGGATAACACAGCTGCTTCTTTTCTTGTCAAACTAGGTTTGTCTCTCAGGTGATCATGAGACGAGAAGTCTGACAGTAAACCGCCTCATCTTTTAACAGTCCAAGTCGATGGATATAAAAATCCTGTGATATCTTCATGTATATCTATTATATTCCGTCGGAATCCTCTTTTATAAAGAAAGGTTGAGAGCCTTCATGTTTAAACATAGTTCACATCCGACAGCTACACATTTATCGAGTGTAACCTTGAGATGGAACATGTGTTGGCTTTGTAAGTACGTGTTAAGGCGGCGCAGAAGCAAATTTCCTTTTTTGTTAACGATCTTTGCAATTTAAAACAGTCGATGCCATACCTGATAACAGTCGAAGAGTAGAAATTGCATCGACTGTTTCGGATGGCATCGACTGTTAAGACAGTTGATGCCATTTCTACTCATCGACTGTTATCAGGTATGGCATCAACTGTTTTAAATGGCCACGACCGTTGACAAAAGGGAAATTTGCGTCGGCGCCGAACCCGGTTTATGAGCTAAGCACCACAAAGTAGGTGTGCACACGTCAGAAACTCTTTAAAGATTGCGGTGAAATTGCGCGCGATATTTCAAACAATCGATTAATTGATTTGTGTTGTTGTCTATATTCAAGCACATTGTTGTGCAAGCCGAGCAAGTAAAAATGGTTTATGGTTCACTATGCGATACCCTGCATAATGTACCACGAGCTCTTTTGTAATTTTTATACTCGATATTTCATCTTTATTGAGCCATGCGATTTGCACGCCGCCGGCTAGCAAGCTTAGTTGGTATGCATGAATGCATGCATGCATATCAGAACGAATTCAAGAGCTTAGTTAAAGATTTCAAGAGTTTCGAAAGTTCAATTCAAGAGTTTTAGTGTGAAAATAAATGCTCTAATCTCAGAGTATACAAAACATTTCGTCGGTATACTTTTGTGGGACAAATATATTGTTTTAATGAAGACATTATGAAAGAATTAGCCTTACGTTTCAAGAACTTACTCAGTCTAAGTTTTGGCATTTTGTGAAGACCATTGTTGAAGCAAGTGTGAAAGTGAAATACAAGAATACAAGAATGAGAGCAAGAGGACGTATTCGGCTCATTTGCATACAGACTACGAACATGCGCAGACGTTTCTCTCGTGTCGGTACGGGTAGGGAGCTAGGGGTTCCATTCCCTGCCTTTGCCTTTGCTTGGTAAAGAACCGCAGCCTTTGCATATCCTTCGAAGGGTACGTTAGATTCAGAGCTGCATTGAAAAAAATTCTCTTAAATTAAAATTGTTCTTCTGGTAATAACTTCGTGAACTTGATTGTTTTTGCAACGCATTTCATTTTTAAGTTTTTATTTCTTTATTTTGAACTAAAAAGAGTCTTGTCGGGTCATAATAGTTCATCTTTTCGCTATACATGTAGCGTATACTAACATCACGATCAACGTGTTGCCAGGATTTGCCTTCACGACAAGGGCTCTAGCCACGAATTATCGCCCGAATTTAAACAAGCGAAACCGTAGCTAGCTACTCCCGGCCCTTGCTGGTGTCATAGTTATCAACATGGATATTAAGTGGGATTATAGACAGCCCATATTGAACTTCTTCTAATAAAAAGTATAAAACCTTATCACAGTCATCGAGTGCCTTAATTGAAATACCTTGAGCTTAATTCCAGCAGGAATATTCATTCAAACAACGACATTTGTTGACTTTATTTATTAAATAGCCGAGCAAGGATTACTAAATGCCATAAATTATTCACCCTTAAATCCTGAGAAGTTTAAATTAAAATTAAGTCTGGTTGAAGATAGTGCATCATGACATCTAAATCTTTAACGAATACCCGCTAAATTACACAATCCAGTCTTTTTCGAAAAAAGAAATTCAAGATAACCATTTCATTAGTCCACATACCTGCATGTAAAAAGTCTATGTTTTATGTTACGTAACGTCACTAGTGTGAATTTTTTACGGAAATTGAACCTATTTTGTTTGTTGTCTGTTGTAAAATACTAAGCAATGCAAAAACTTCTATAATTTCCTGCTATCAGTTACACAATCCTATATATAAGAATCTTCTATTTAAATACTATAATTCAACTGCTGTTTTATCGTATCAGCCAGATCTTATCGATTGGGTTCAGTACTATTTCTGGTCGAAATGACAGTCTGATGTTCAAGAAACACAGTCGATTGCCAAATTTGGACAGCGTTGAAGGAAAAACTCTGCAGAGCTATAAGAAAAACCTTTCTTTCCTTCTGGGACCCAACAAAGGTTATTAAGTCAATTGAAGGCCATGGAAATATATTACGAGCCTTAAATGGATTAATAGGAACACGATTCTTTGAATGCTCAGAATTCTTGGAGAACGGAGATCAAACCCTGGAGTTAAAAACATACATTTGCGTTACGATTCTTAAGTTTTAAGCCACCATTGTGTGGCTATAGATTTGAAAGCAAAGTAAAGAAAAAAAATAGATTCAACCAGAATTCGACAGAGCATGTAATTCAGCCAATATTGTACATCTTCGAATTACACAAGAACCACTTATGCCGTTGATTCTTCGCCGATCTCTGCCGGGTATTCGATACATATTTCATACTAACCTCAAGGAACTTTAACCCGGTCTTATTTAGATATTGAGAAAGTTTGAATTAGACTCCTGAAATAGTACGACCAACTATTACAACTTTAAGAAATGTTCCGGTTACGATAGACCAATTAATTATACTACATAAACTTTGGTCTATGGGTAAACAAACAGGGACCAACCCATCCACTTTACAAATGTTTGTCAAGGCAGTCTAATGTACACAGAGAACAGCGGGAGTCTCGATTAAATGGTCGAGAAAATTAGGCCTTTATAGTTTTGGCTGCTAGTTTATTGACTGCTTTCCCATATGGTTCGCTTCTGCTATTGTTAGTCTTGGATTTGTGTTGTCGTATTATCTGTAGTGTTAAGGTATTTTTTTATTGTATGTAAGAGTTTTCAACAGAGTCGAAAGTGATATCAATGAAAACTCGTTTTGTTGTGTAAACTTGGATTGTAACTCAACCCTACTATAGGATTTAGTTGGACCAAACAAGTAAGTTGTGGCTGGTACTAGGCTGAAGGCCATGTATATCTTGTATTACTATAAATTTATACATTTTAATACGTTTATACATTTGCATATAGTTAGTTGTGGTGTATAGGAAACGGCATCATGCAAAATATCCAAAAGTTTATCATACTACACTTTTGACACCTAAAAACAATTAACAATACAATCAAAATACAATCAAACAAGTGATCTTATTTACAATTCTTTATCATAGCGAATAGAATTTGTTTTGCTGATGAAAATGAGCAATGGAATCGAAATTGTCATCTCTAGTGAGAAACAATGCAACCACTTAAAAACCAATCTGTCATACTAGTAAACTTCACAATAACAATGTGGATGAAAATCAACCCATAGTTTTCTATGGTCCGATGGTTCTTTTAATAATAACAAAGCTAATGGTTTTAAAAGATTACTAAAAAACGAATGCTAAACTTATGCTACAAAGAAAGACGAATAGCTGTTAAGTATACATAATGTATTAGTGTCCAATGTCGAATCCGTGCAAATTGTCAACATGAAACACACATTCTTTAGTCGCCTTAAGTAAAAAACAGTCTAGAATTATATTTTAAGGCGACTAAAGAATGTGTTCCATGTTTTTCTTTGATATTAGAATTATTTTCTTTCTCTATATATTTTGTAGTTTTGATTTGTTTTTCTTCCTGACTATAGGGCAAAAGTTCCTTGAACGACGCTAGTTGAGACGCTATAACACGAATCAGTATTAAATAAAACAAGCTACAGATGTTTCGCTATTCACTATTTAACAACAATGAACAGATTATAGGTATAAAGGCGAGTATTCCAAAACAAAGATAAAATGTAAACTTTTGACTCCCAAAATAACAGATACCCAAAGTTATCTTCTTCATTGAACAAAATAATACGAATTTTTATGAAATTTTGGTTCATTGTACAGACTTGTCAATTAGGCGTTTTGGAATTAATGCCGTTGATGCACACAGCATCTGTACTCGCCCTACCTAAGGAAAATATATAATCTATAATCCAAAAGTAGACAGATTTCTACAAGCTGTGTTAAATACCCTGTAGCTATATCTACTGAGTTGCTTTCTTATTTATAGAATCTGCTCTACAGAATCATATTTCCAGTCTTCATGGACGCCGGCGTTAGCTCCTCATTACGAATTGATGACCACTACAACGATTACAGCCACAAACCGACGCGCTATGCCAACCAAGACGAAAAAATAATACGTGGATTTAAATTGTCAATTGAAAAAGCGACGGGCATTAGCCGTTTAAGATTATGAATGACAAACTACATATGAATCGAAACGTGACACAAATCAAAAGACACAATAGTAATAATTCTGACAGCGAAATCGAAAACTAGTCTTAGACTTGGGTTTCATTACGCGAGCACATAAGATAAACATCCATTAGCTCCCCCAACACATGTTTGAATTAATTAAATTGAGAAGTAAGTAACATAGGCGAGGCTATGGAGTTGTATTTTGATGTAGTATCTGACTAAGCCGCACGTTTCACTGTTTTTAATTATTCTGAAAGGGTTTAAATTCACTTACCTTTAAATCCAAGTGGATATAATTTTGTTTGTGTAAATGCCTCATTCCTTCCAATATTTGGCGAAGAAGGAATACAACCTCCTTCTCACTTCTGGAAGATGACGGTTCGTCCGAGTCTAGCGCGACACAATGCCGGTGCAAGTCACCCCCAAGAGCTCTGTTGAATTCAAAACCCACAGAGTCCAATTATGATCTATACTAAAGTAGTGTGATACCAAGCGTTATTTTCACAAACAAAACTAAAATTATGTGACTTCTGCCGGAATATAAAAACGTGAAATATTATCCATAACTTACAGTTCTAATACAAGAATGAGTTCGTTTCTGGTCTCGAATACTTCGTGAAGTGTAACTATCTTGGTGTGTTGGTACGGCGTGTTTACAGCACTCAATACTTCGACCTCATGCCAGACCTCACTCCTGCAATCTTGTCCTCTCCTTCTCTTGCGAACAAACTTTGCTGCAAACTGTAGACCCGTAGATTTCTGTGTACATTGTCGTACAACTGCGTACTGTCCTCTGAAAATAACGATGAAAAAATGAATTGAGTTAAATTTTACGCGATATAAATACTCGAGTTCTAAATTCAAGATTTTTTTTTTTTAACAGTCTGGTTTCTTAGCGGACGTTCAAGCGATAAACCCGAACGAAACGACTCAATGCTTTAAGGAGAACGAAGCATCAATTCTCTTACCTTCCTATTTGTTCGTGGATTTCGTAAAAATTTTCTATCGGCTCTGATATTGGAGTTATATGCGACATCTTTCAAATGTAGCAAAACCGTCTGATATGTGTGCCCTTTGATTCGATGTGATATTCAAGCATAGCGAAGCAGCTGAAACGTATGGCAACCGGATTCGTATCTAAAGGAAGTTATGCAACCATGAACCAACCATCGTTACTTTCCCGGGCAATCGCTTTGTGATCAGCCAATCAGCAGCTTCTGAAATCATGTAATGTCCAACCTCACTTTAAATACGTCATTTCCGGTAAAATTGACATACCCGTATGAACGAAAATTAGTCACGGAAGGTTTGTACCAAATTTATTTTTTTCTTATCGCGGTTTCTGTCTGCCTCAACCGTCTAGTGATCACTGATTCAACCATTCATCTTCCCAAATTCTACTTAATTAGATATGCTAAAATATTGTGGCTTTGTGACTTCGCTTTTCTTTTCTTTTCTTCAAGAAAATCGACAAGAGAATATGAAGTTGAGTCCCGAAAGGAAATTATGGATTCTAACCGGCTTAAAATGAAAAAAGATAATTTGTGCCGGATTATTTTTTTCTTCTCATATTGTTTTATACCTGAAGATAGTTTGGCTAGCCGAAATATAGTATCTTAAAACTATAGGCGTTGTCTCGGCATTTCGCTTTTATAATGCATTTGTGAATTATAAGAGGATGCTTAGATCGTGAGGACTGATTATCACCAGCAATTAGTTCAGTGAAGGTATGTTTATTTTTTAGCAGGATTTTTCTTTCATCTGGAAAAAAACTTCCCATAACCATCCAAATGAATTACGAAATAAAATGTTCAAACATGACAGTGATATCAATTAGGGTGGGTGTGAAAGAGACGAGAACTTAAGAATATAATCATATGAGAAGAAAAATGAAACGTTGAGTCACCAGAAGAGGCGTACGGCTTGTGATATCCTGGAAGTGTGACGCGAGTGGAATACATTACAAGTGATCCTGTTTTATTCATCAGTCATTAAATAAAACCTGATCGGGAAATAGTTGCTGTTAACCATTTTATCCTGAAAAAAACTAGGCTTTTAAAAATAGAGATTGCAATAAACCTGTGAAACACAATCTAAAAGTCAGTGTGACGCAAAGAAACAAAAGAAAAAAAAAATATGATGCATAGTGTATAGTTAGTCTAGTAATTGTTTCACAGGTTTATTGCAATTTATTCTAGACCAACAGAGATCTCGAGACTAAACATTCTAAAATTGCACCTTATTCTTAAATTCACCATTTAAGGTTTTGTCGCATAATTTCTTTCTCGCTATTTGTTCTAATTAAATTTCTTTCTGAGGTATTTTCATAGGAAATTGAAAGATAAAGAATCCCTTTGATGTCTTGTCCGAGTGTCAAGTGAATGTACCACATATCCAACAGATATTAAAATCTTTGACACAAGTGTTGGCTTCCCTTATTTTAATTAAGTCATGTTTTGTTATTGAGAGAAGCCGGTTGGATTCACTAATGAGACAAGTAAAGAACAAAGGAAAGGAAAATGGAACAGGGAGATAGGAATGAATAAAAGAAAGAAAGAAATATATGACGTCAACAAAGGACAGAAGAAGGAAATCTAGGGGAAGACAAAAAGAAAGGAAAGAAACCATTTTGAATTAGATAAACAAGAGGAGAACATCCACCATAAACTGATTAAAGCGTTTGTTAGTGCATTTAGCGTTTATTATTGGAAAAGAAGAATGAAGGAAAGAATGGAGGGAGATAAGAAGAAAGAAAAGAAAGAAATGAGAATATAACAGACAGAAAAGATTTATTTACAATTCAACAGCGTTGGTTGATTATAGTGCACGCAGTACCGTGCCGTTGGCGTTACAAGGAAGAGAAGAAGGAAAACTGAAAACTGAAATAAGAAACCAAAAGAAAGAAACGAGAATATATAATAACAAGAGAAAGGGAAGTTTTGGTATTGTGGTAGCGCGGCCCTATGACGTGAGAAGGGTCATATCTTTTAATGACAGCTCCTTCTGGTAAACAACGATGATTGCTATTTCCGGAACTGGTAGAATTGTACTTCAACAACACAAGAAAATGAAATAGCGGAAGGAGGGAACTTATGACAGACAAATCGCGTCCGCACTGTACTTTGATGTACAAAAATAAAACCCCATTTGTAGTTTAAACCAGAGGTCATTATGGCAGCGGTGAAGAGAAGCACACGTTTTAATTCTAACTTTTTATAGCTCGTTTTGGTTTGTATCTTTGCATTCAGTGTTGTAAACTAATAAATAAGCAAAACAAAAAATGTTTCAGTTGTTTGCCGTAGAGATAAGAGCAAGACGTCGGCTCGTACTGCTGCTTATAATAGAACCTCTCTGGGATGCCTCATTTAGACAGGAACTCCAGGAATGCCACAGTTAAAAGCGACGACTTTGAAGGACCTTAACGTCTGTCAACTGGGTTTTATCGTAAAGCTTTGCTCATACATGCAGGCACATTGGATAGTCAGTACCCGAGGGGGTAGTGGTTGCGCGTTATTGTCATTTGGCAACAATTCGGTACAGAAGATTTCTTTTACGCATACTGTACTACAGACGATGAAATGTGGTGATTTCAGACATGTTGCTCGTTATAAACAATTAGAAAAAAATAAGTGATACGCGATTAAATTGGTGATGCGATGGACAAAATGTAACCATAATTTATCTGCAAATGTTATCTGATTGGCATCTTTTGGTAGCTCATGTTATAATTAGTTATCTATCATAACTCGAAACTAACACAGTTCTCCATGGCCATTAAATGAAGTAGGGATTGAGACGTATAACGTCTTGAACCGCTGTAATTCGTATGAGTACTAGCACTCAAAAGATTAATAATATATTTTTGCAATCGTGATGCTCCCAACGTAGATACCTCAAAGCATTGATGGCCCCTCCCCCGGAATATAAGGTTTGATGTGAATGCCTTTATCAGTGTTTGAATCGTCCTAGCCACTTCCGTTGGGTAGTACTGGTATATACATTGACATTGTGTGGGTTCCGATGGGAATTCTCCCTTTTCGTACATAAAATTGGGATTTATCAAAAGAGCGTGTTTTTTTTAATGGGGAGGGGGAGGTTGAGAAAAGGGGGATGCAAGCGGTTAGAGGGGAGGGGAGGGAGAGGGAGCAAGAAACGCTGGGGAGGGGTGAGAGGAGAGGGGCACAAATGGATTCATAGTTGAAACTTGGAACATGCTAGTATTTTCTGTCATCGAGCCGAAGGGCCCCAAATCTGAACAACGGCTTAAAATTGTAATCAATGACAGAAGTGAATGGTGGATCTCTTTGAGTTTCGTCATATTGCCCGGCCGGGCAATTAAATCTTAAACATTAATCTTGTCTTACAATAACTGTAATTATCGAGTTTTAATTTAGTCGACCATGAGAAGTCAATATGGTTCTTATCATCTGGAGTTTCAGTCAACAAAGTTAAGCCTCTTAAAATCGGCTTCGACAAAATTACTTATATAGAAAAATCATTAATTCCAAGTTCTGAAAGCTGAGAAAATTCAAGTAACTATCAACTTTTATAATAGTTTCTACAGGTGTTTGAATTTAATTGTCAGTGAAGTAATAATGAGGCTTTTGGCTGAATGTGAGACTGTTGCAATGAAAGGATCATAGTTGTATCCAAAACTACGAATTTGTTAAAAAAATGTAATTAGTAAATAAGAATTAACACAATACCATTGCTATACCTTTGTTAGTACTTCATTTTGCCTCAAAAGTGTCTTAACATCAATTACTATAAAGGAAGGCATTCGGTTGCAATAGATTTTTGAAATTTATAAATTCATTGTTTGGGCTACCTGTGCAAAAAAAAAAAAACTGTTCCAATCATAACTGCTGCACTTTAGACGAAAAAATTGAAAGAAATGGAAGACAAGTTTACTATCACGTTTTGGACACAAAATGATAATAGTAAATAACGATTATAGGATTGGTTCATATAATTATTTAATTAAAAAACACAGTAAAATTCATCTGAATATGTGATGTGTTGTGTTGTGATAATCTATAAAAATTCTCGTTGTGATTCTCATCAAAATTGTAATTTTTTTTATCTGAAAGCTTGAGAACTTGGAGTAGCAGACCGACTAGAGCAACCAGCCCTTAGGCTATACGGAGCACACCTTTTGGCCGACAGGGCTGATTCAAGTATTACTTGTTTCCGTCACTTTGTCAAGATTTCGAATTCCGAGTAAAACATGAGAAGGCTGTTCGTCAGTATCAAAGTGTAACATATGTGTTTTCGGTTAAAAATACATTAACACTGA
>JAUUIK010120493.1:0-14225 GCA_032270385.1 Urticina crassicornis | reverse complement strand
TCTGAAAAAACAAATTCCCGCAATCCTGACGAAACAGTCAGATACGCTTTACCAAGCAGAAAACATCCTGCCATATCCTTCTCTATCTTGGCAATATCGTAGATAATCTCATTGCCGTGAGCATACTCTGTATTAAACCTCGAGTGGTCTAGAAATCTGTCTGTCAATTCGTACCGTATGATCTCCTTTTCCTTGGCATCTTGAACGTGTACAGATGGAAAGCTGCATATTGAGCCATTTTTACAAAGGAATTGGAGCGCAGGACAGTTTCCTGAAGCAGCTATAGCCAGGCACTTATCGAGAAATTCGTTTTGCATTTTGGCTAGACCAATAAGGGTAGCATAAAGAAATTTACCTAAATCATTTCTTTCCACTAAGCACAAACCCACAGGACTTGTTTCACCTATATCATGGTTTTCATCTGTAAGATCGTCGTTGAAAAGGGGAACGACATTGCTCCAGGCCTTTCTGAAATCATCAAATGCTTGTCTCACAGAATCCCCCTCTAAACTGTCGGCATCTACTTGCTTCATTTGCAGTTCTTTTCTAATTACAGCATCACCAATCATCTTTTCCTTTGCTTTTGAACGAGTCAAGCTCCGACTCAGCAAAACATCCACACGGCGACTCCAAGCATTAAGTGCTGCTAGGTTTCCAATAAGATGCAATGTTTTGTGGTAATCCAAGAAAAGTCCAAGTAGTTGGTGACGTTCTTTCACTTCGTCTGAGCAGTTTAAGTAGAATTCTCGTAGTTTCTTAAAGGAGTTTGGATGTTTGGTACGGAAAAGGCGGGGAAGACAAACATTTCTTGCAGCAACGTCAGGGAATTGGGGCTCTTTCACTTCTTCAATCTGGGTTTCTAGATGTTTCTCATCGTCCTGGTTTTCATCATGGTGTTCTTCATCTTGATTCTCATTTCTTGGTTTCAAATCGTTGTTACGAAACCTTTGGATCAGAGGCCTTACTAATTTAGAGAAATACGACTCCCAAGACAATCTCGTCTTCTCGTCGTGGGGCAAAGGAAGTCCCGAATCATCAGTTAACAATGGGGTTCCTTCTTTCAATATGTGATGTAAGAAAGTGATGGTCCTTTCCTTTGAACAACACAAAATAGTACTCAGAACATCTAGATCACTTTGAATGTATTGGAAGCACACATCTGAGGGATGTTCAACCTTCATGAAAGCAGCAAGCTCTTCAGAGGTTAGTTCAAGGGAATATCCAGCAAAAAGCGCCAAATGAATGATCAGGTGTAGAATTCGAAATTCAACAGGATCTAGGCTTCGTGTACAGAGCATTTCATCAAGCATTGAGTCTGGTTTGCAGTATATGTACCCCTTTAGACTTTTGGGAGCTGACTTTTCATCTAACATTTCGTCTCTCTGGCAGGAGAAGCTGCAGTTTGGACATTTCAATGTAGATTCGGATATGTCTTCCATTGTTGTGAATCGTGTGCCACAAGTACAAGAGAAGTACAAGACATTTGGTCGACATACTTGTTCAAAGAGGCTGTAGTGTTCGTATCCTGAATCATTTATAGGAGCTGCTAAAAGGTACGACCCCTTCAACATCGTAGGATCAACTAGGCAGCAAACAATTGGGTTCTTACTTTTCCCTGTATATCTTGATGTTATGATAGCTGATACATGTTGAACTAGAACAGCAACCTCAACATCCATGGCTTTAGACTCGGGAGTGATCTCTAGCTCGATACATCTAAAACTTTCCTGGTTGGCAATTCTGAACAGAAACCTCTTGTATGGGTCTGGTACGCTAGCTAAATTCTCTGTTATATATTGTGCTACCTTGTCCTCCGTGTCCTTGAGATTACGTCTGGAGCGAACTAGATAAAACTGTTCCATGACGACAGCAGCAAGCTCCATTCTCCTTTGTTTTGATTTCACAATAGACTCAAGCACGTCCTTTAATGGTTTTGAATCAGAACCAGCTACGTGCTTTCCCAAAGAGATTTCTGCATCTGAATGTTCAGCCAAACTTTGGAAAGGGTCATAGCCATGTTTACTTGAAGAATCGCTTCCTGCCCATACAAGTTTCGTCAAGGGATGCAGCTTTGCACAACTGTCGATGAGTTGTCTGATGTCATACATGCATAATTCTTGTCGGAGTTCTTTCAGGAGAAAAACATAAACGCTTGTCTTTCTGGATAAAATGGCTTCCACTTTCAAATCTGTGAAGATGTCACCTAACAGTAAGTCGTACCCTCCATGGGACAAAGTGCTTCGGTGTTCAATAAGGAACCTTGCAAACGCCGACATGAAAGCCCGCAAATAAGACACAGCACAAATCAATCCAAACAAGTCGTAAAACTGGCTTCCCTCATCAAATGCTGTCAAAATTTCCATGGCTTTATGGTAATTATTCAATACAGGAACATTTGAATTGGATACCTTTAAGTCGAGGTCTTTAAAGGCAATTCTATTCAACAAATCACAACATATGACATTGAAGCGACAGTCAAGTTCCTGTTTGCCGTTGTCTTTTAACTCCGAGAGAGCTTCATTTAATTTGATAAGATTTGGGAATCCATCAAGGTGACCTGGTGATCCGAGTATGCTTTCAAAATACTCAAGAGAAAAGGCTTGCTCTTCTGTGCGTAAAATTCGGTATAAAATAGGTGCAGCAAGTTGCAAAAGGCGTTCGTCCTCGGTTGATGATATTTGCTTTAGGATTTCACCCATTAGTGGTGTGTCGGGGTTTGACTCTATGCATCTCGCGTATAACAAGAAAATAAACTCATTCAACGTTTCCTCGTCTTCAACTTCGTCTCTGAGATCTTCAACTAATTCACAAATCGACTCAAAGATTCTTTTAGAATCAAGATAAATCTCTTCATCCACGTGCAATCCAAGCTGTCCAAGAGCATAAAGAGAATAAGTCTTGGGTTCCGAATGTACGATACTGGAAAAGTCGTAACACACTTTCAAATAGTGAAATGCTGGAACCTGGACACAATATTTTATGGATGTTGATAATACAAAATTAGTGACGTTTTTCCAGGATTCAATTCCCCCAGTGGATTCTATGACACAATCTGTTGGAAATAAAGAAGCACATATACTCTCAACCAAAAATGCTTCGAACGTTTGCTCATCATGCATATGCTCTTCAATAACGTCTGTATCATCATCACAACCTCCATCGTCAGCGTCACAATCTTCACAACTACCATGATTATCGCTAAAGTCCTCTTCTTCTTCTTCTGTTCGTTTGTTTCCAGAGCTTTTGCTATCGTCAAAACCCTCTTTTAGATGGATACCTACGTTGCCATTGTCATGTTTCTTTTGTTGCGTCACTTCATTTATTTCGAAGTCGTCCAGATTTGGTTGTGTACGTGGTTTCCTTTTTGATTTGGCTGTTTTTTTCGTGTCACGAAATTTTGCGATGAGTTCGTCAATAGTCAATGGAACTACAGGCATGCACGCCTGCACAAAGTAAAGGATTGTTGTTATTGTATCTCCTTTCATCCAAAACAAGCTGTGAAGCTGTGTTACTAAGTGAGGAACATCATTAGTCTCTCCTGAAGTAATGGTTGGCATATGATCTTCAAAGTGGGCTTTTAATGTTTTTATTCTTTGCTGTCGGGTCAAACAGTGAGAAAACTCTTCCGACTTGATGTCGAGAGCATCATCCAAATATTCTTGAAGGTGGAGGACCAAATAGTCAGAATCAATCATCTCCCTGATAACCTGTTGTACCTTTTTTGAAACTCTCATGATCAAGGAATGTCTTGCAGATACTGTTAGCTCTTCGTTGTCATCCAAGTTGTCTTCTACAAGACACTGTCGTCTGTATTCTTCTGCGAAAAACTCGTAAAGTCCGTCAACTCTTTTGAAGAATAAATATGAAAATGGGTATTTCAGCTCTAGGTGACTTACATTGACGACCAGAGATTCTGCAGCTTGTGGATCAGGAATATCGTCCATGTCAAACACACTGTCCATACACAATAACTTTGTACATGCTTGTTGTGTCATGTCATCACATTCTGTCAGTGTTTTCCAAGCTGATTCCTTTTGTAAGAAATAGATAATTCTTGTCAAGGGGCGACGCACGAGATGTGTAATGAAATACTGCATTGCTTTCACAAGAGTGGAGCAATTAATCAGTGTTTTGCGGTCGCAGGCTACAGATATTTGCCATGACCCTGCAGAGTTCCCAAATTTTGGATTATTCTCCTCGTCCTGGAGCCATTTACAGCAAAGCGTTTTGAAGCAAGCCATTATTATGGTCGAGAGAGTGAGAGTTCCTACAAGGTCTATTATGTCATCGAGTTTTGGTTGCTTTAATGAAGGATACTTGATTCTGGTGAAACACCACAACAATTGATCTGCCGCTACTTTATTGAAGGGAATTATTTCAGAATGAAGCACTTTAATAATGGAATACTGAAGCATTTCTTTGATTTGAACGATTGGCTTCTCCAGAACATCAATCATGACTTGCCTCCAACCACTTAGAAAATTGAACTGCCAGCGATACTGACAGCGTTGATCTTCTTCATTTTTCACTTCACGCTGAAGATGAATCACAATGCAAACGTGCTTTTGGTGTTTAGCGCTTTCCACAGAATCTATGTATTCTTTCTGCTGCTGCTCAATGATTGACTTCACTAAAAGCATGTGTGAAGCATCAGCATCAGGCCTGCACTGAATTACTAAGAGGTTCTGGTTTGATGTCCGCCAGAAATGCTGTATTCTTTTTGACAGTTCTTTCTCTGACTTGAAAAAGCTCAATTTCTCTGTCTGTACATGAAAAAGGTCTTCAACACATTTAGACACGTCAGTATGAATGCTACTGTGAGTCATTACCAACAGTTTCATACTGTGTGCATCTGTTACCTCAAGACGATTGGTATGGACATCCAGGGAATGTTCGAGAAAGTGTTTCAAGCCTTGATGGATGGGTTTTTCGAAGTAGTCCTGGTAAAGGCCATTGACCTCTTCATCGTTGCTGTGGTAGAGATGGGACTTGCGAGCCCGAATAACAGCATCGGGCGCAGCTACGAACATCAGGTCGTCTTTGCAACGAGCTATGACTTCTTCCTTTGCTGTATCAGCGTTCTCACTGTGGAAAAGCACCAAAGATGGAAGGGTATCTTCATGAAATCCCGCGAACATGTCCACATCGTAGAACTCTTCTTCGTGTCCTGACACAGTTGAGATACTCGTGACCCATTCACGAAGCTCTTCAGTGACTTGATGCTGATTAACATCTAGAACATCTGAGAACCGAAGAAGTTGTTTCTCAAAGCGATTCAAGAAAGGAGGGTCGGAGTAATCAACTTTGTTTTCCTCAACTAAGACGATGCACCGAAATCCATCGTCGACCTGACACATAGGATTACTGAATGCTCCCAAAGCAATTCGGCAATTTTTATTTCCGCCTACGACGATGTAGTTCTGGTTTAACATGTCGTACAAACTTCCATAAATGCCTTCCAGGTCACGCAAAATGAGCACACAATTCTGTTCCATACAGAGAATTATACGGCTGAGAACGCGGTGGTTGTAGTCAGCAGAAAGGTCCTCTTCAAAATGGCTACCAAAAATGGTGATTTTTTCTTTCTTCAAATCAGATAGAGTTTGGTCCAAGATACCAATCGCTGAATCGCCATTTGTGATGATCATCAAATGTCGTGCTAACTTGTCGTGCAGGTTGTCACGGATAAGGTCTGTAACAGGGAATTCTAGAACATCTTCTGTGGCTTGGTAATTCTTTTTCTTGTTTTCTTGTTTTTGCTTTTTCAAGAACAACGTTTGGAATTCACCCTTTCCTCTGCAAAGACCTCCAAAGTTCCTCTGCATAGCTCTTTGGATGTTTTCATTGTTTTCTTCAGGTTTACTTGTTGATATTTCTAAGCACTTGACCATGGAGTAATAATCGCGAAGGCCGTGAAAGTTGTCATGCTTTTGTTTGGACTGGTACTGATGGTAAGCTTCAGCAAGGCACTTCAACTGATTTTTACAGCGTAACTCTCCTGACATCTGTGCTTCTCGAATAGAAAGTCCTGTTTCGTAAAGATCATCTTTGTCTGGTTCTGGTCGAGAAAGATGAACAGCACGATTCATCTTGGCAGCATCCAGTGCCCAGTTTGAAATTCCAACAACAGCTACATCGGGAAATTCTCCTTTACCAGGCTCGAGAAGACTATGGAGTACTTTCAGGGGATTGAATTTGGAAACTTCGGCAAGTCCAATTTCATCTAGCAAAACAACAGGAAGAACATTTTCACCTTTGTCTTTGTACTTTCTGGCTTTTTCAAAGACTTTTTCAATGCCTTCCGACGTAGATGACTCAGAGCCTTGGAAAGAAACGACAAAGAGCTTTGGAAGTGTTTTTACAAATGGATCTTTAGAATCTCTCCCTCGTAAGTTACTTCTGATGACTTGCATCGAGAGAGACTTGCTGCAACCTGGTTTTCCAACAACGAATACTGGTATTCTGTTCAAGATGCAAACAAGTATGACAAACATGTTTTCGCGTAAGGCTGCGTTTCTAGCTGTTCCCTCTGGGAGCTCCATTCTTGAAAGGTAGTCTTCCTGTTCAGCTCGAACTATTTGTTCGAACCCATCACTATGGTATGAAAAGTTCACTCTCTCATTCTTTTCAAATATTTTGGTCATCTCTTTGCAGTAGTCCTGTCTTAGATCCGTAGTCGGAAACCTCGATAGATAGCAGTGTGCAAGTGACAGTACAATAGAGCGTTCTTTTGGATCAAATTGTTTTGCTGTCATGAAGTACTGCTGGATGTGTGAAGGAAGTCCTGACGTATCTATTTCCTGACGACGATGTAGAATGTTGAAAAACCATTTAATGAGAATTATAGTTCGATGGACATCTCTAAGGCTCACGCAAAAGGAGCTTTGGTCAACTCTCCTCACAAAATCCTGAGACGCAGCTAATAATTCAACCAACAATTTACTGTAACTCTTGTGAAGGAGTCCTTCAACCATGCGACCAATGTATGCCTTCTCGTCGTCTTCATTTAGCGACCCGTAATCCCATACATAGTCAATCATAGTTTCTGGCAATGGATGCACTCGATACACCAGCCTCGAATACTCATCATGCGTTGTCTTTCCACTCAAGCCAGCTGTCATTATACGTCCAGGAGGACGGAGACGGTATGGATTGCAAGCAGCAACGAAAAAGAGGTTAGCAGCCAATGGTTTACCACGAAGGGATCGATGACAAACAATCTCGTTGATGGTTCCAAGGTAGTCACAGGTATTTATTTCGTCCAAGAACACCCACATCGACTTCCTTTGTTGCTGGAGTGTTCTTGCTTCTTTGTCTTTGGAAGAAATGAAGTCAATTATTTGATTTTCTGTTATGCCTGCATGGAAATTGAATACACAAAATGGTGTGTTACACGTCTTGGCAAGATACTGAACAAGGCTGGTCTTACCACAGCCAGTTTCTCCCATCACAATAACTGGAATATTTGCTTGCATTCTTTGGATGATTAAAGCCATCTTCAGGATGTTGTCTGGTGTGAGAGCGTACCCTAAAGACTGCAATGCTGCTTTTTCGGGCTTTTCAAGTGCATCAGAAATTCGTTCTAATCTTAACTGAAGCTCGTCCTGGCTCATGGTCTTGTAATCTTCAAGATCTTTTCCTTTTCCTTTAATAGATTGGCTTTTGAAGAGATCCTTAACTCCTTGTGGTACTTTACTCAAGTCTCGATATATTGCTGTTAGAGCACCAGCACCATGGAGCATAATCACGAGATGCTGGTTGTCGGCCCACTGAATCATTTCCTTAACCTTGTCCACCATTTGATCTGCAGTCGTTCCTGCTCCTGACTGCGTCTTCTTTAAAGCTTCTCTTGCTTGCCCTTCACTCATTGCCTCGGCCTGAATTGCCTTGCAAGTTTTGATTGATCGTACTGCAAAACTTGTAGCAACTTCGAGAAGGGCTTTAAAAAGACGAACACGTACATCATGTTCTTTCCCGACCATATGTACGAGATGTTGCGGCTTAAAGTAGGGACTTCTAGTGAACCTAATGAGCTGATCAGCTACTACTGAAATGAAATTCTCAAGAATGTTAAACGATAGGTCTCCGCCTAGTGAGAAGAAATGCTTCGACAAAAGTGCTTTGCAGGTTTTAGTGTTCAGGGGTTTTACACTATTTGGACCACTGAGAACAACCTCTTGACCTTCAAGTGTCCCGCTATCGTACGCATGTAAGTACTGGCAAACTACTTGTACTGGGCTTGTCAACTCTGTGCTACTGACCAAGTTACTGCAGTCTTTCCAATCAACTTGAAGCCTTTTGAAGCATTTACAGATAGACAGCGAGTCTCTCGTACCTTGCTCTAATGTGTTGGCGATCTCAATGTAAACTTGGTGCGTTGGTAAGCTGAAAAGTTGAGCTTCTGATGAAACCATTCCTGTGACGATCAGCTCGAACAAAAACGTGTCCAGTCCATTTGGGTCATCGACTTCTCCAATGTCAAAGTGAAGTGCCTGGAAACTTTTAAGTTCTAAAGTAGAAAGCCTCTGTACCAGATATTTTCGAGAAAACGGTCCACTAATTGGAAAAGAAACGAGAGCTCTTTCTGTTTTTGCAGCATGTGAGTAAATTTCCTCAGATTTTCCAAGACCTGGTAGATCGGACGTAACAAGGAACGTTTGTGGACATTCTTGCTCAAACCTTTCTCTCAACTCTGAATCTGCCATACCTCCAAAATAATGCGTTTGATCACAGAATTGATCTGCGAAGTGATGATGTGACCCACCACGGCAAACAACTGCAAGGAGGTATTGTGATTTGACTTCATCAGTTAATCTTTTCAATTTGTCCACAAGTTTGAATTGAATATCATTGGGAAGGCTCTCTACGTTGGCGAGGCAATGTAATTTACTGGTTATACCATGGCAATGAGCTTCAAATGTTCTTAACAGACAAATCTCAATTTCCTCCCATGTTGTCTGAGAGTGGCAAAATAGAAGCTGGCTTGGTCTTGGTAGAGATGCGCAAGTGTTCAAGAAGAGTGCCATGATGACATGAACTGTTTGGGCACTTCCAGGCTCTAGGACACCCACATAGAGCTTTCCGAGTTGTACTACGGCGTCAATTTTCTTAGTCGAAGCTATTGTTGGAAAAGGCTTTTGTTGAGAAAACTTGAATATTTTCTCTAACGCAGATCCGATGGCATGAAGCTCGCTCTTATCGTCAAGGTTCTTTGATTGTTTGTACATGGACCGGAAGGTTGGTAAATCCTCTTTGGTGACACGGCTATCAATACAACGAAACAAGGCCAATACTTTGTCAGGTGTTTCTTTGGCAGTTTGAGCTTGGTTCTGGAAAAATGATTTGAGTTCCCACAGTTGTGTCGCGTGATAATAGTTAAGAAAAAAGTTGTCATTTCGAACAGTGTGTAGCATTGCGTTCCACTGCGACAGTTCTGTTTCAACCCTTTCTGCCTCTTTCCTGATTTCGTCTGTTGATTTAAGAATCTTCAAATACTTATCCTTGTATTTAGGAATTCCAGACTTCTTCAAAATATTGTATTTGCGAGTAATCTCTGTGATGAGATCGACTTGCTTAATAAATTGGTACAGTTCTTCTGAAGTGATGCCAGCACTTTTTCGTTCAAAATCATAACGATTTGATTTGTCAGCATTAACAATCAGAAGAGCGCGACTTCTCAAGTCATTCAGATCCTCCATGTATTTAGTCTCAGACTTGCTCTTTGCTTGGATTTGCTCTTCGCGGGTGTAAGTTAAGAGTACCTGAATGGATCCCTTTGCTTCCATCCCAATTTGATAACATCCATCTTTAATAGCACTTTTGATTATTTCCTTGGTCATTTCTCCTCGGTTGGACAAAGTTGTGTAAAGACCTCGCAGACTATGTACGTTACAACTACAGACCTTGATTTTTGCAGCCATTTTGGTTTTCGGACTGTCACCCTTTTCTTGAGTTACTGAAACTCGTGAGTTGTCCTTCTTTAGGTTTGTATATGCTGTGGCAATTTGATCAAGAAACGCATCAGGTTTGTTGACGAGCAAACCGCTTAAAAACCTGTGCACATCAATAAGATATGACACCGTGGATTCTTGGATGAGCTGATCTGAATGCTCTTCGACTGCATCAATCAAGTCCACCATATCGTCTTTTGCAGTATCGACAATGAATGCAATAAGCTCTGTTGCTTCTGATAATTCGCTTAAAATGGAGATAAGGTCTGGTTCAAGCTGCTTCACAAGGGCTGTGCCCCTTAGATTCTCTACCCTTTTCGAAATACTGTTTAAAGTTTCCATTTCTTTGCATTCCACAAACGAATCGAGTACTAGTAGTTTAAGGGTATTACATGAACCTTCATTTTCTGCGGCATTGTAGCCAAGAGCATCCAAACATTTTATTGCTGTTTGCATCCCTTCTTTTATATCATCATACTTAGCATAATTGCATAACATCCGTTGAACTTTCTTCGATGGGCGATCCATGTTTAACAAATTGCAGACGAACTCAAATTCTTGATTTATGTTTTCCTCTTTGGGGTCAATGAAAATCATGTCGAGTTCTTCAGATGATACTTGCCCTTCATTTTTAGAGATCCTTTCAAAAATGTCGGTGAACTTGGGAATTCCCTCTGTTGAGAGTAGGACAAGAACCTCTTCTACAGTCAAACAATCCTCGCCTGCAATACTAGCGACATTCTGTGCATCATCATTACACTTGCCCTCTTCTAGTAGTTCATCATCAGCAATCATTCCACTCTCGTTTGCTTCTTTCTTTTTAAGTACTACTTCTTCCACCAGTTTTCCTGCAAAGTTTAAAAATAAACTCGAAGAAGATAGTCCTTGAAGTTTCTCTGCAGGACCTCGAAGATTTTCCAGAGGGCCCCAGTAATTTTCCTTGCGTATGTCCACAAAATGTGTGCTGTGAATTTTGTACTTGCGATCGTTATATTCCTTGAGAATGACATCAAAATCTTTCTGATTGACTAAGCTTCTGTCATTTGTAAACTCAACAACGAGATCTGTTGCTTTTTTGAGATATTTCAACACTTTATCAAATTCTTTTCTCTCTTTGAGAAGAGAATTAAGTTGTTCCAGCCATTGTTGACGAAGCAACATTTTTCTGTTTTTATTCACGTCTGTTGTGCATCTTACCAACGCCAAAATTTCTGCCATATCTTGTGGATTGGTCAGGTTATTTACGCAGTCTATTAGAGCAAGACCATTGATAATCGCATTACAAAGCCGAGTGATCACTTGTTTAATAGTGACGTAGTGTTGATGTTTGTGGAGATGCTTTACTTCCCCTGTCTTAAAAATAACTGTCCACATTTCCTTGTCTGGTATAACAAAGCGAATAATGTTATTGACCATGCTTTGGTCAATCTGCGAACTTGCTGCAAAATCTGGCAACTTGGCCTGTTCAACAAGGATGAGCAGAATCTGTTCTCTTCTTCTGCAAGCAAAGCAGCAAACAAATATATTATTGATACCATCACGATTTTTTCCATAACATTATTTAAGGGAAGTGCATTATGTTTACTATAAACATATCTAAGTTATTCTTATCATACTGGCTAAAAAATGTAAAATCGGGCCCAACATAAGCCTAACCAATGGTACTGCATTGCAATGTACGTACCTGTCAATCATTATGGATTGCATGTTTGAATAGATGGCCGGAGGAAATATTACATTGATCAATTTTGACCTCAGATGAGGCTCGGCACGTTTTTTTTTTATGGAACCAGTTAGCAGTTTCATGTACCATTCTTTAGCTATCTTTCCTGGTGATTTATGGATTTCTTCATAGGCATCAATGATAGCTTTTAAATCAAGGCTCTGAGTCTCCTGAATAACGGTTTCGCCAATACTTTGAATAAGACATTCTGAGTTCTTTAAAGCTCGAATCGCAATAACCTCTTGTAAAACTTTAAATGCATTGATAACTTTTTGTTTGTTAGTATTGTTCATCTTACTCGACTGCACTTTCCTGAGGACAAATTCGCTTGCAACACCTTTCCTTGTTGTTTCATCTTGTTTCTTCCAGAATATTTCAAAGGTTTGTGCATTTAAAACTTTGCTAACAATATCAAGGCTTGCAACATCTTTGAAACTTGCCAGGAGTCTCAACAGTTTGACAATACTGGATGAAGCCCATTCTTGAAGTTTCTTATCAAGCAATAGATCGGCTAAATTGCACTTTTCAAGCGGCCTTTTCTTGATCTGGTTTATCAATGCGTCACAGAAAGTAGCTGCAAGCTTTGGTTTTAGCGTGTCTGGAATATCCTTCCACACGGTTGTTTTCAGTACATCTGTGTAGTCAGTTAACTCTTTGAATCTCGCAATAAATGCATCGTCTTTCAATGATGGCTGCTTACATGGCCGTATGAGAAGTTTGTGGACTTTCCATAGGGACTCAATATTCGGAGCATTTCTAACGATAAACTCTGTGATTTGTGTTTCTCCCTTTTCATACTGAAAATTGTGAATTATTTCTGCTGCAGTGTTATCAAAAGCCTTTGGTTTGTATGGTTGTGCTATTTCTTCTGCTATACGAAGGACCACCTCTAGCTTCAAAACATGGCTGAAGTTTATTATGTATTCTAAGCTATCAAGTAGGTCAATGCCAGCCATATTAATGTCATCCAGTGAACCATTGGATAGTATGTCAGAGGGACAATTGCGTAGATTGGAAAAAAGTGAGCTAACAGTCCTTTTACTGATGGCAAGTTCAGACTGAAGAGTTTGATTATTGTCAGCAGCTTTACGTGCATACTGCCCCCAAAGTGCACAAACGTATGCACTTTTATAAGGCGAAAAGGTATCGCTGTTTGCTGATTTCTCCACCCATTTCACAAACTTTGTTCTGTCCTGTCTACTATCGTTTGGATGGCCAAACCCAATATGTCGACACTCAGTCATCATTTCTTTCAGGTTGTAACCACAATCATCAATGCTGTCGTACAGCATTTTAACGAAAAAAAAATGACCAGCAAAAACATTTTCTATGTCATGTTTATTTTGAAGCTGCTTCAAAACATCATATTGGTTTTTTCTTTTAGACAGTTCATTGTATTTGGTTTCTTGTATTTCAAAGTCTTTTGACGTTCCAAGATTTGTTATGTAGTTTAAAAAAGTATTTCCAACAAATTCCTGGTGAACTTTTGCAGTGTACTTGTATCTTACAGTGTGAGCTGCATTAAAATCGAAGCGAATAGGATCACTCTTCCAATATTTTCTATATCCTTTAGATACATCACAACGAGACAATGACATTGTCCGCTTTTTGTTTGAGTATACTAGCTCAATCGTAACCTCTTCAGCGTTGAAGTCAACATAACAGTGAAAAGTGACACATAACGTCTGACGAGAGACGGGGTCAACTCTAGAATCACTATCAACTCCTGGTGCTTCTTTCCCTGAATCCAAATAGCCACTTTGTGTTCGCAAGTGATCTTCTCTGGTCATGCTCCCAGCATACCTGACATTTCTTGTTTCTTCTTCAAGTGGTAGATAGCCTGGTTGCCCCGAACTGGAATGGCGACCGTCATGTTTTTGCAAGTGATCTTCTGTTGTCATGCTCTTATCATACCTTTCATGTCCTGTTTCTTCAAGTGGTAGATAGCCTGGTTGCCCCGAACTGAAATGATGTGCATTATGTTTTTGCAACAGTTCTCTATTTCTCATGCTCCCATCATACCTGACATTTGTTGTTTCGTCATGTGGTAGATAGCTTGGATGCCCCGAACTGAAATGATGTGCATTATGTTTTTGCAATTGATGTCCTGTTCTCATGCTCCCATTATACCTGACATTTGTTGTTTCGTCTTGTGGTAGATAGCCTGGTTGCCCCGAACTTGAATGGTGATCGTCATGTTTTTGCAATTGATCTTCTGTTCTCATGCTCCCAACATACCTTTCATGTCCGGGTACTTCATGTGGTAGATAGCCTGGTTGCCCCGAACAAAAATGATGTGCATTATGTTTTTGCAATTGATCTCCTGTTCTCATGCTCCCAGCATACCTGACATTTCTTGTTTCTTCGTGTGGTAGATAGCCTGGTTGCCCCGAACTTGAATGGTGACCGTCATATTTTTGCAAGTGATCTTTTGTTGTCATGCTCTCATCATACCTTTCGTGTCCTGTTTCTTCATGTGGTAGATAGCCTGGTTGCCCCGAACTGGAATGGGGACCGTCATGTTTTTGCAAGTGATCTTCTGTTGTCATGCT
>JAUUIK010120382.1:2568-14231 GCA_032270385.1 Urticina crassicornis | reverse complement strand
TTATCGGTGTTCAACTATATATATTATCAGAAAATACTGTGTAGATATTATAATATAAACTATAAGTTCACAGTTTATGCAGTTCACCAGTTTCGTTGTTGAACGCAAACCATGGCCATTCTTACAGAGGCGGCGGAGCGGTTTGAAAAGTGGGGGGCTCTCAACTAAAAAATGTTTGTGTGACGTCATTACTTGCGAAAATCATTTATTGGCTAGAGCCCCCCCCGTCCCTATGGCTCCGCCGCCCCTGTCTTAGAATGTGTTGTTCCAACCAGTTCAGTGTCTATTCTACGTTTGCACGTCATAACGCAACGTTTTAACGCCATAAGCGCCATGTTGGAGGACGTTAACAAAAGGTTTCAGCCGCCCGTGTTGGCTAAGTTGGTTGAGCATCGGACGGTTGCGGGAGGTCGTAGTTCGATTCCCGGCAGGACCAACACTCAGGGTCTTAAAATAACCGAATAGAATGTGCTGCCTTTGCAATCACATCTGCAAACGGTTAGACTTTCGAGTGGCTCGGATAACCACTTAAAATGGCGATCCCGTCTCTCCACACTTCATTACTAAACTATGAAACATGGTATTTATGGCTATTGCGTGCACGGGGGAGGGGAGATGGGGGTAGGTGGCTATTTCATATTAAGGTATACTTCACTCCAAATAAATCTCATTTTGCATACCCCCTCTAATCTTTAAAATAATACCCTTCAATAAACCCTTAGGGAGTTATCATTATTTAACGCCGCGGGAGGGGGGTAATCTCCTAGAAAAACAATGACCCTCCCTTGCAATAAGAAAAAAAATGCCTGACCCTCCCCAAACTTGCATGAAAAACCCTCCCCCCGTTAAATAATGATAACTCCCTTATTTGATAAATTTAAAGACCTCTTTTTTTTGTTACTTTTCATACATTTCTGGCTTCCCCCACGTAACATCACAGCTAATAATAAACGACTCTGACACACGGTTTTGTTAAATTAGAAAGTACTTGTCATATATTATGATACATTAAGGGTAATGGCGGATTATTATTGACGAAAATTTACACACATTTTTCTCTTTCGTTGTTTCCCTTTTGTAAATTTTTTCAACAAATCAAAGTTCTACGATAAAAAATGGTCTGCAGACCAGCTAACGTTTATTCATTATGTTAGTTTTTTTAACGTTTGGAGATAAAATTCTTTATTAAAAGTTGCATGGCAACGATTCCTTCAGGTTTATTTTGGCGGCGTTTCCGGTGCTCCACGCGCGGCTCTCTTTCGCGCGCTTTTGGAGCGTCTTTCTGTCTATCGAATAGATTCCCTTGGATTTTCTTTTACAAGGAAGGATATTTAAAACACGTCTTAGATTTATAAGATTTCAAATATGTCTCTGAAGATTGTCCACGAATATAAAAACATGACGGAGAAAACAGATTTCCATTTTCCATTTTGATAAAATAAAAAACAACACAATTCACAAATCTTGTCGAAACGCTAGACAAGGACTGGAAATCCTGTTGACTTAAAAACCCAACAAAAATTGTATTGTATTTGCTAGAGGCCGTGTTTTTGACCCTTTTGCGATAGTATCCGTGATATAAGCCACGGTAGGAACGGCTTTTATAGTCGAATACCTACCCAGACTACAGCATTTGTTTTCCAATATATAACCATTGTACAGTCGAATACAGTTCGATATAAAAACACATTAGCAACAGAATGTTACTTCACATTACCAGCGTCTCCATGTGGGAGGAATATTATGCTCACTTGTTGACGGTCACATATTTTGTTCATATTTACACTAACTCACTTCAACGCATTCTCAACCTTCATCTGTCTTAGAAAATAAAGCTATTCGTTGTTTCGGTTGGAGTTTAACTGACTGTCCTTTAAGAAGTCCTTGTTCAACACCACCTTAAACTAACAAACGCTAAGGCAAGCATGGTGGCTAACAAGGTGTTCATAGTAGTTAAGTTTTGCCCACTGCTCTTTCCGTCTCTCTTGCCTAGAGTATTTCCACCTTGGTCGCTAACGCCTCCTCCTAGGATATTGTCTTCTTCTTCAACAGAATTGTAATCCGTTGTTGGACTAACAGTGACCTCTCCAGTTTCGATCTCATTGCCATCACCACTACTACCACTTCCGCTCCCGCTGGAGTCGCCGCTACCTTCGCCACCACCGCCGACGACGTTGACATCTTCCCCCGACAAAGCAGAATTCAATCGGTGCGTCATAGCTTTGAGCAGAGCGACTTGCTGTTCGATTTTGACATTTGAAGAACTTAGTGATGAATCGATGTTGTTAATTTTGTCAACTGGACTTGTGTATCTGAAAAACAACAGAAATAACTTAGTATCTTTCTTTCTTTTCTCTGTTGCCTTGGCTCAGTGTGACAGCAACCAAGCAGGCGTTGAACAAGCACCAGACTCACCTTCCAATAGCCGTTCCATTCCAGCATTTCGTGGAATCTGACGATGATTTTGGAGTTGCACAGATATTCGACGGCAGTTTATGCCAAAAGCCTTTAACCCTTTTCATTTCATCTTTAAACTTCTTAGTAATCCTAGAAAAGCGAGAAAACATATTTTAAAGAAATTTTGACAAAACAGTATGCCTTAGTCGTGTTTAAAATAGACTAGCGGTAAAAAAACACATACCTTCCAAGATTCGTTGTTGTCGGAGTTGGTGTGGAGTTGGGAGAGCTTTGGTCTCTTCGAGTTTCCCGTCGCACTTTGCCAGGTTCGTCTATGAAAAAGTCACTGTCAGAAGATCGCTTACTTTTGGCTTTGGTGAGCGGTGTTCCGCACCCAGCGAATATCTACAACAGAATCAAAGATGAAAGACACTTTAAAGGTTGTAAACAGAAACCCATGGTGCTCATGAAAGAGTAAGGACTGCCCAACCCGTAATTACGACGTCATTTCCGGCCTTACCTTCTTAGCAACGTTCTCATGTTCTTCTTGAAAATTCATGATGGCGAATGAGATTTTCACTCCAATTGGGTCAATAACACTTTCAATGCTGAAAGGCCCCTCGAATTTGCCCGAGACGTCGAGCATTGCGGTGACATAACTGTCCCAGGCTGCACTAAGTCCTTTCAAATCGGAGAAACAATTTTTGTAAGTGTCACTGCAGAGGTTCTCACAGGGCTTCAAATCTGTCTGCCCCTGACACCACGAACAATAAGACAGCTTGGTGATTTCTTTTTCGCACTCTTTCGTTGCTTGGATTTCTTGTAATTGTTTCAAGACGCTTTGTCCAACATTCAGTCCTTGAACAAACGTGCGAGCGGCCACGAAGGCACGCTTGACTTGCACTGTAAGCTTTTGCTTTTCATCCCCAAAGGGTTTCAGATCGTCCATGTGTTCGGTAACACAATCCAAGAAGCTCTTATCGAACTTGTACTTTGTGTTCATGAGTTGAAACATTTGTCGCATGAGGCTTGCAAAGAAGTTGTTCATGACTTGGGTTAGGTCAAGGTTTTTGCCGTCATAATACTGGTTAAGGCTTAAAAACAGATCAATGAACACTTTCGAATGCTGCTTGTAGAATATACCATATGTTTTCAAAAACATGGTGTTTAAATCTTTCTCAGAATTGGTGATAAGATCCCGAAAGAATGCTGAAAAAAAAAGAAAAAAATCTTAAATCAATTATTGGCTTGCAACACCTCATTTGTTATTTTTACATCTTGAAACAGTAATAATCAAGGCATGAAATAACTGTTCCATTTGAATTAATTATGCTCCCACTTGAATTGACTCTTCCACTAACAGAGGGAACTGCTTTCAGCTACATCCCAAAAAAGCACACATTAATCATACATTCTAAGTGTAACCATATGATTTAAGGAAAACAATATGTTCCAATAGCTAAGTAGTTAATCTTTAGGTGAAAACATCATTCATCTGCTCAATTATCCGCTTAGCTTCATAATGAAGATATGGCATCACAAAACAATCTTATTTCTTGGCTAACAAATTTGGACATCATTAGAAGAAATACAAAATTAATTAGAAAAAAGCAAATTCAATTTGTCTGTGAGGTATTATGGAAATGGTAAGAGAATTAAACCATGCATTCAGCCACAGATGAACCTTTTCAAGCCACAAATGTTGTGTTTATAGCCTCAGGTTATGTGTAGTATTGGTACTGCAGCATTAATAAATAGCACATTGTATATGATGCTAATGTTTTAGATTCCTAAGAGGGCTTCAAAAATTACCAATCAATACCCTTGACCTGTTAAACTAAACCAAGTCAAATCTACACATTTTTATAAATATTTAAACATAAACTGCATTAGACTCATATATAGAAGTTAAGTTACATTAATTATCAATTATCTGCAACATCCATCAGTCACAAACACATAGAAGCTTTAAAATGATTTCAATATATAAACTTGAGATTAATAGCTTAAAAAACATTGGGCATGTTATCTCCAAGAATAGTTTTGCCATCTGATAAAAGAACTATTAAAATGTTAATGATTTTGTCTACTTTGGTTGTTATTTAAAACCAATATGTCTAGGTATAGTAAATGAGGGTTAAAGACTCCTATTTAAACAGGTTGGAGTGTTCAATTAAACTTTCTTATCTTCAAAGGACTATCCGAGTGGACATACAATCTATATTTGCAAAGTCTTGACAATAGCCTGTTTTAACTATCTTCTGATAAACATCTCTTTATATACATCTGTGTTACAACAGCAACAAACATCCATTATGCACAGTGTCATAGGATATGTATTAAATCTGATGTTTCTACCTATTTAGTAATTATATATTGCTTTCTTGTCGCATTACACTTTACCTGGCAACACAAGAATGCACAACCACAAAGCATAATGGCAGATTCACATGAATTGTAGAAAAATCTGACAGCCAGAATGACTATACAACTTGAAGTAAATAATACATGCAACTTGTAAGTACTGTATTCCTGGATTAATGTTATAAATGTTTTTATCAAAACTGATTAACTCTATATTTTCTTAAAATGATTTTCCAATTATATTTTTAATCTAAAATTCAGAAACATGCAAATTAATAACTATTAAATTTAAGAAAAAAATTCTACTTTTTTAGGGGGGGGGAGGGCTTTTTAGTAGCATTTTTGGCAAAAAAAGATGATTTTTAGGCTTATAGTCATAGAAGTTTTGAATTCTTAAGAAATATATTAATCTCAATACTTTTTATGTTTAAATTTGAAGACTGATTTCGGATATTGGTTTTGTGTGCCTCAGGGTTTTTTTTATTATTCAACACATGGATTTCATTTGAGATTCAAGGCATAAAAAGCATGAATAGTCAGCCTTTCACCTCTATGTTTACTTAATCAATTACACCCCAAAAGACTTAAATTTTAATCGTGTTACTGAAGTTAGAACGACAATACCGATTCATTTTTTATACCTCGTTTACCTTGTTTATCACTTGGGGGGCCACATTCGGCTATGCAAAGAAGATTTATTTAGATCCTCCCACATCAAAAACGACAAACACGAACAATAAATCGCTAAGCTGTTTACTGAAAGGAACTGAGCAGTTCGTATGGATTTCGCTCGTTCATGTTGTTTCTTCTCTCGTCCTTTTCTTTCAAAATTCACATCATTTTCTATTTAACCTATGATTTTACATGGATAAACACCCGAAATATAAAATACCGGTTTATACGCAATGAACCTTCGCGAATAAAGATTCGCATGAAGAGAAATCATTAGTATCAATTGTTCGCGTTTTCGTTATTTTAGGGATGGTTGTCAGTTTGCTTATTAGATTCGCATAATTTCTAGATCTGTTGCGAACTTTAGTCCTAATTACTAGTACTTTACTGAAAAAGCATACGTAATATTGGAACTAATGTTACTTTCTTAGCGGGGTATCACGAACTACAATTGTGGTTTTTATAAACAGAGAGAGAGAGAAAAAATTAGCATTTATACCCTCAGGCAAAACTTCGAACTTACAGCACCAAGGTTTCTAAAAATCGAGAGCATATTACTAAGGATTTATTCCCTTGTCTTCAAGTAATTAAATGTGAATATAATCTGCGTTTTCTCAAACGTAATTCAATCCAAAAGTGCGGTCAACTTGGTGTAAAGAGATCCCAAACTCGTGACACACTGTTTGACATTACCATTCCGTGAATTCGAAATTGAATCTTTGAAGACTTTTTAAACGATTCGTACCCTATTCAACCGCTATTTGTCGATTTTCCAAACCCTAAAATAAATAAATTTGGTAAAACTAAAACGTTCTGATCGTATCTCGCTCCATAACAACAGGCATGTTGTGGCGACATACCAAAACTATAATCTCAGAGGATTGAGTTACGCTTTCCCTGTTTCCGCTGTTTCTTCATGATCTCTGAACATATCGTAGTCTAAGGATGTTATAATTGTTGAAATAGCCTAAACTGAGGTCACTTAGAGGGTCTTACGGGGGAATCGACCCAGTAACTGGTCAAAATAGAGTCTAGCAAACAGCTCTAACTTTTCGCTTATGTCGGCGCTTTCCTTTGGAATGATGTACAAGCGAACTAGTACAACTTGTTTACCTTTGCGTTCTATTTAATTTCCTGAGACTCCAAATCGAATCGCCTCAACACGATTTCTAAACCCCCAAAGTTCCAGGCCAAAACTACCTTTTCACATTTCAGCTGAGCCAAAATAAAAGCTGATGCATTGAGACAAGATAAAACGAACACGTGCCATTGTCGATTTCATTCACCTTCCAAACAACAAAAGGCAAAAACATACATGATTCTCGCTTCGTTAACCTTCGATGTTTGTAAACCATTCGCTTCATCAAAGAAAAACCACAAGTTAAAACCCACACAAAGTTCGACTTACCATCGAAAACCTTTCCATTATTGACGAATATATTCTTTAAATCGTTCGTCTTTGCTGTCAGGGCGACATTAAATTCTGTTTTGGCGAGACCCGCAAAACTGTCTTCCATTCGTCTCGAGCAGCAACCACTCGAGGACGCAGAACACACTCTCAAATTGGAATCTGATGGAAAGAAAGGCCATTAGAACATGTTTTAGAGGCTTTTTAAGCTAACGACATAAATTTCCAAGTCAGTAATTTCGTTCGAGCTAATCTACAGGGAAAAATCCCGCAATTTTTGCACAAAACACCCCCAGCATGAACTTGCCCTCGACTCACCAGATACTGCTTGAGCGGGTACATCGCTTTGGAGTAAACCCTTTGCTAGATATTTCGTCCTCACTGATGTACAACTTGGCGTTAATCCATCCACAGATCCCAGAAAATAAACCAAACAACAGCTCAACAACGCGACGTAAGTGGCCATTTTGCTCCTGAAGACAAAAGCAACGGTAATGGATTGACTCAGTCTTATATGGTTGGAATGGCAGAACTTGGTCGGGAGGTTCGACCGGTGCGTGGTGTTACGGATCTTCGATCGGTCGTCCGTCGAATGGCGACGTGAAAAAAATCACTTGGCTTGCTGTTCACTGCAATGGCAAAATAATGTGAGAGCAATTTTTAACAGCAGGGTGGCGAAAGAACACCGTACGACCCGCTGTGGAATGCTACACGTCGAGTCGATAATTAGCTTGCTTGTCTCTGATGACAGTAACACACAATCAGAGCCTTCTGCATTACGTAAAATGGGGGCGGGAAGTGGAATCAAACCGCTAGCCAATCACAGCAGCTGAGCGGAAAATTCCATACATCATGCCCTTATTGACAGTTTATACACTCAAATCCCAGAACGCCCGTAAAATGCTTGTGTTTACTTGGATAACAGGACGTAGAAACACTCGAAAAACAAACCCTTAGTCTGTGGAGACTGACCTCTGCACTATCCATTATCAGAATACATTCACAACTTGTTCTCACCGTCGTTTATTTAAATCTTTCTCGACGTTTCCAAACAAAACTTACTTTTTACAATAATCGCTATTGTTTTTGTATTGGTAAGGATTACAAAAGAACCCGTCAAGGAGTTTATCCAGGACCAATGAAAAATGACCTTTTTCTATCAAAGGCTTATAAAGATATTCACCACAAAGGCCCGTATTTATCCTGAAAGGTGCTAAGATACTGAAATTTATGCATGTGTTAGTAGTTTGTTTAATCACTTTTAATGTTGTGTTAATTTTATGAGTCCGTGTCTAAAACAGTCTGGAAAAAGAGGCTTAAAAACTGCTGTCAAATCTTAAATGCGCACAGAGTGCCCCCTTTCCGATGGCACAAGGTTGACACAGTAAACATAGATTTAGCTTAAGACAAAACAATGTCACTGGCATGGCATTTCCTGTCATTTTCATGGTCCAAAAAATGTTTTCTTTTTTCCGTCTCTCCCTTTTTTCTTTTTAAACAAAAGAGGACTTATTCGACTTGCTGTAAGGATGACTCATATACGTTCGTCATGTGTTCCACAATACCAAAGAAATCTGCTGCAATAAAAGTTACGTCAACTTTAAGATTAACGAGCAGATTACAAAAGTCAAAAAAAAAAAAGTCAGAAAAATACTTATAAATCTCACTGTCGTTTGCCTATAAGCCAAATGTAACTGATGTCATTCTTGTCTCAACCATTTTAAACTGAGATATTCGCTTTTATAAAATATTGATTACGTCAAACATTTCCGTACTGTTTGGTTCTAGACACATTAGTGGACCTAGTTTTTAGCGCCTTCAGGTTTGGCTGTGATTGAAAAGCACTCGAAGCACTCACCTTAAATGACCACATCAAATGGATGATGAATATGTTTATTTACCAGCAGAACTAGAACTAAATTCCTAACGAAACTCTAGCACTCGATTTCATCATATTTGTGTTTTGTAGCTACACACCCAAGCATTGAAAACAAATCTGGGCATTATCCATAGAACTCGCATCCGGTCTCCACAGAAATACTATTAACAAAAGGTATACAAATAAACGCAAAGATCTTTAATTAATGAATATTTTAGAAGATCTGCATACGATACATAAAGTATAGCTATCATGAATAATTGAATGCGAAATTTGAAAACTACATATTTTAAAGGGTACTGCTAAGATGGATGAGTTTAGTATATTTGTGTCAAACGCAAGCACAAAAAAAAGCAAATGTACAGTACAAACAAACTGAAATCGTTGAAAGTGTCCTTTCAGAAAAGCCATTAGTAAAATGCTGATATTTGAAATGCTTATATCAAAAAAAAAGATCCCATTGTGCTCGTGAGCAAGACAGCGGGAGACTAGTTGCGAAAATTAAAGCTAGTGCAATTTCTGGCGCCGTGAAAAAATAATCTGTCTGAACTCCCAACATGTTTAGCCGGCTTCAATATTGAAGTAAAATCCTCAATTCCCAAATCTTTCAGTTTTATTCTCCAATGCACTTATTTTACTGCGTGTTAAAAGATAAAGCTGTCTAGACGACAGCGAGGAGGAAGCTTCTTGGCATTTGGAAATTTGTAGCCTTCAAAAGCAGGAATCAATATGACAACAAGTGGAATTTTTTGCAGTAAAAAGTCAAATATCGTATTCTGAATACGTCTATATGCCGAAAGACTTAAGATTTATACGCCATAATCAATCATCATTGCCCTCGTATTATTGTGTTTGCATTGGAGGATGTCGAGAAACATCATGACACTGTTTCTCCCAGTATATAGCTGATAAACTTAGTCCAAGATACCAAAACTGTTAGCTATCTTAACAATTTCAATGATATCAACTGGGCCTCAATTTACTATATTGACTCGGCACCTAGAGTTCCTGCGATAAAACAAAGACTTTATACGGACGTGCTGTCAATTTTTATGATCAGTTCCTCGTATTTACATTTCTATCATAATAGCTTTTGTTATAAGCTGGGCCACAAACCATTAATAATTTATCGGGGCATATTCTTGTTTAAAACCGATAAATAACTTCCTAGAAAATAATCGTTGAAATTGCTTAAAAAGGGTTTGAATACTGAGTAATAAAATGAATCAAGACAATAATCTTTAACGATTAAAACATCAATTCTCCTATGTTAAATCTTGGTAAAAAAGTTTAAAGTATTTTTAAATTGAAACTAAATAGAATGTCACGTGACCGACTTAATGATCCAATGAATTTAAACAACTTTAAATTGACCGTCATCTGGACCGCCATAATCACATTCTTTTATAATGTATTTAATAAGGTAGAACTCTAAAAAGATCACGAAAGCTTGTCAACCGCCCAAGACTTTTGAAAGACTTTTTTTCTTCTGGTATACCCATGTGGTTTGCGACGACTGTGATTGGTTGATAGCTAGTTGGTTAAATTAATTCATCTGTTGGTGGGCGCTTTTTTATTCAAATTTGAAATGAAATTTTCTTTGAAATCCAATTTTCGTTGAATTAGAAATATGAGGTGTTATCATCCATGTAGTCTAAAACAGTAGTTTCTTCGTCACTGGCCAAGCCGGTTACCGCTAAAATGGAAGTGGATTCTGTGTCGCCAAACTGAAAGATCAACCTACCGATGAGAAAAGCTGGAGGCAATCTAGCGGCATCCAAAAGAGCTACGTATTCTTCTTTTGTGACACAATTGGATCAATCATCTTAAAAAAGAAAAACTACCATTGAAAAGTTGGTGAATTGAAATCAGGAGACAAAATGATGTTGACCTTTTGGCTTAGTCACTGAGCAATCTGGTGAAGTTTACACTGATAATTATATACATTGAACGCATTGCTACAATTTCCATGGTTTCGCACCAAAATGGAGAAAGTAGCCACGACTGACAAGAGGTTTCAAAATTTGTTCTTAAATTCTACCAAATCATTGAATTGATCGCTTCATAGATAAGCTCTTTTATACCCTTTCAATATGGTAAATGATGGTATTTTTGGTCATTACTAAAGTACAGTTTTGCCTCCTTGAATTGCAAAGCAACAACAACTAATTCTGTTAATTTATACTGTTTCCATTAAACGCAGCTTTTTCCCCCAAATTTTTGAATTTCTTTGCGAAGTTATTAATATAATTTTTCATTGGCAAAATCTTCAAGAGGTTCAGTTTGATCAAGTGTTCCGTTGCGAAAATCACCAGAAAAATATGTAGGGTTGATGATTCGAAGTTATCAGTCATCAAGAATTGCTTGGCATTTCGCTTTCGGCAAATTTTCGTTATCACTAATCCCTGGATGGATCATTCACTTGGGGACAAATACGCACCCAAAGCTCTTGAAATATCGCAAGACCAAAAATAGCTGGAACGGTTCTTGTATTTGATTGGTTGAGAAGACCAAGCACTTTGGGAATGACGTATTGGATAAACGTTCTGCATCAACCTGGTTTATTTCGTTTGGCTTCTTACAGTACTGTAATAATATATAGAAATTCTATAAAGTTTATAAATAGGTCTGCGAGTGTTTTCTGAAAGCTTTAAAAGTTAATTCGTTGATTAATGCTTCAAGGAATTCAGTCTCTCGTGTTTATTATTTTTGACTTCCGTTTTATGATCGCGGTACATTCTCCAAATCCTATCCGTTGTTCGATTTATCGATGCCTTCGATCTTCCTGTCCACAAATAGGCACATATCAACATATCAGGTTCCCTATAATCCTTTTAATATTTTCGGTTCCATGCATGTTTTCAACTAGTACTACGTGCAAAGCGGCGTTTGAAAGGGTTTTGTTTGACCTCGTATAAAATAGAGACACACTTTATCTAAAGG
>JAUUIK010120271.1:0-14234 GCA_032270385.1 Urticina crassicornis | reverse complement strand
AAGTCCGCGAGTCAATTGCTATTTTAGTCGACGTAAACAAATATTTTTAAAGTCCCCCGCGCCCGCTCCAAATTCGTTTCAGTGTCCGTAAAAAAAGTTATGACGTAACAGGAATAAGAGGTATTGCACAATAGTTATATACAGACCTTATTTGTGATTATTCTTATAATTTAGGTATACAAGCCAGACTTCTTCTCCTATACTGTTAAATCAGTGTTTGTTGTACCAATTTGAAGTTTACATGTTCGAAGTGTACGGCAAGGACCACGTGAATGTAGGTATGAGACATCCAAATGAAGGTGCAGTTGAGAGGTCAATAAACGATGAAAGACTTTATAGAACAATGACTGGTAAGATTTATTTTCCTCAAAGATGAGTTATTTTTAGCGATAACTATAAAAAGAGATTCAATGGACAACGATGTTTAAGAAATTCGATTTTAAATTAATTAATATATCAATACCACAGGAAAAAGATATTTCAAAATAGCTATTGGAAACAATAATACAGTGACAGCAAACATCGACTCAAATGTTGTTGTTAATGGTGAGTAAAAATTCTCCTTTCTTTTCATTTTGCCGATAGGAAAAAGAAAGTGTGATTGTAATTGGACTTTGTTTACCTATACTCCACCACTTTCCTCAAACAAACTCCGTCAACAACATACTTTTCCAATCACATGAAATGTAGTCTAAATTAATTATATTCCCCTTAAAATATTAACTCTACTCAACCAAGCAATAATTAGATAAATAACTGAAATTGCAGGATTAATAATTGAAATATAAGCAAACTTTATCATATTGTCTAAAATGAATAATGTTACTATTCACAACAGGTTACTATGAGTATTGCTGTAATGGAATCTACTGTCCCAACTGTCCACTCAAAGTGTTCTTGTATATCAACAATAACGTTACAATCCTAAGCAAGTCACTCGCAATGTCATGCAGGAAGAGAAATTTTACTGTTGCCTTGGCTGATGATCTCACTCCAAGAGATTACCCAGTAGAGGTGAACATTGTATCATTACACATCTGAAGGAAACTTATGTCAACGAGACCGAGGAAAAACAAATCAATAAATTCGTCATTACTGGGAATATGTTAGAATCGAGCAAACTGAATCATAACTTTCAGCTTTGTATTATTTGTTTTTAATGTATTCATTTGAATTTGATTTTAAGGTTGCATATGACTTCATTAACGTAACTATTTTAAAAGCAAGAAAACGTATCGGAACAGTGAAAGTTAAAGGTAGATTAAATGAAATAATGGCAATCAGATCGCGCGTAATTTTCACGTGTGTTGGAAACGATACAACCGAGGCCATTTCGCATTACTTCGCATTTTGAGCCGGGGAATCCGTATTTTGAGGTCGTTCTGCTCGAATGGCAGACCCGCTCGTTCGTTTTATTATACTTCAGAAATCGTAAATAAAAACCGTACGCGCGCACTTTCCATGAGGTAATCTCTATATATGTTACAGCTGTGTTACTAGAAGAGTGTGATTTTACAAGAGGATTATGCAGTTGGCTGACTAATAAAGCCCAACAACATGTGATGTGGAACACAGTAAAGAACATAAATCCGATACTAGAGAAAGGTAGGTGAAAGAATATTAAACAAATATTATAATAGTGTTAAATAAAACAGGTTAAAAGCATTAAAAAGTTTACATTATACGGGTTACACGCGAGGAAATTAAAAGGACATGATATTGACGTTTTGGCTCAGAATTAACAATCGACATTAAAATAGCTGCAGAAAGAACTACACTATAATAGTTGAATGTAATGACAGACAGTGAGTTGTATTTCCCCGAGACGCTCATGCAATGAAACCGATTGAGGGTCGCCGAGGGGAAACAAAACTTGCTGTTGCCCAAGATAATCAGTTATTAAGTGTTTTATTATACCACCCAAGTCAAACACATCGTAGTCGATAGAGCGGAATCATTCCGCTCTACTGTTTAACTATGGTTGAATACTGATAAATTAAAACATTAGCTTCCAATTAACCATAAAAAATCAAGATAACTGGTACTTATTAAGGGAAAAACCGCAACAGTTATTGCATGTATTCATTATTTTTTTTGACTTGTTGGAGTACCAAACTTAGAACTACAGTTCAAGATCGAGAACCATTTTATTCATGGTTGAAAGACATTATGATTACCCAAGAAATAAACCACTCGGACTAACTTTTGGATAAACAATATGGCGACCATACAGCAATACTACCTCAGTCTTATTTAGAACCAAAAACCGTGTGATTAACAAATTGTTAAGATACAAAAATGGTCCCAAATGCAAGCTGGATGACTTATTAGTTACGAGCGATGACCGTAACTTTATTAATTTTGTTTCTCGCATTTCACAACAATATTAATATTTACCATACATGACTTCTATTTTTTCGATGTCAAAAATAACTGACACCCCTACTGCGCATGTCGGTTCCAAATTTCTGGCTATGCTAAATTAGAACGCACCAGGAGGGACGGGGTGTCTCCAGGCAAAAGCTTGGGTCAGTTATAAACGTTGTATTGTTAGAATTTTGGTGGATTTGATTATCTGATCATCATATCAATCCGTCCAAAGAATCGCTTGATGATCGCTTGAGTTTTCCAGACATTTCGCAATGAAATACCCCATTTTGTCTTAACTTCGCTGTTATGTTATTCATTCCAAAGGCATTATTTGTACAGAGTTTGAGCACGATTTTATCGAAAATACGTTAGTTTATATACGCATGTTAAACATACTTTTTATGTACGGAAGACAGTCAAATTTTACTCAAATAGATTGATACAAGGAATGGGGCATTAAGGTACCCTAAAATTAAGCAAAATCTAAAGATGCAATGTATAACCTACTATTCTGGAAACATTTTGTGATTTCCTTCGTGAAACGAAAGTAGTTTTATAACGACTGGTATCGTCGTCCCAAAGCGAAAATGGCTTTATTACAATATTAAACATTTAACCACAATAGAAATAAAACCACAAATCAGATTGAACTGAATACAAAGAACCCACACTTACAGTCAATGGGAGATTAATTCGAAAATTAGTCCTTCTTTTCGCCTTTCTTTTTATTCTCTGTCAGTGTACTAACGAAACTAGAGCAAACGACACGAATTGGTTGCGCTGTTAGCAAAACATTAGTCACCTCCTCCATCCTGGTACGCACTAAGTGTTTTTGGTCAAAAGTGTTGTAAACAGATATTATGTCAAATTAATTAAAGATGTAGAATTTCTACAACTTTTTCTTATTCAGGAATAGCAACAGACTAATGCACCTCAAAACAAGGATAAGCATTTCGTTATAAAACACAGAATTAATTTGTAAACATATTAGAACGCTTCCGGCTTCCATGCTAGAATTGTAAATTATAGCGATGAGTGTTGTGTCTACGATGTTCAATTTCCTATCTTTAAACATACTTTTGCATTTCAGATTATTATTCCTCCATCAATGGACCATACGCTTCTTGGTTATCTAGTGATGTTCTGCCTTGGAAACCTTTCCATGCAAGAACTGGCTTGTGTTTAGAATTTCTTTATCATATGCCAACTAAAACTGTAGCAACACTTTCCATTTTTGTGGCAAATGCTACTGGAGAGGAAATTGTTTGGAACGTCACTGGTTACCATGGAGAAGGATGGAGCAAAGGGAGTGTTTCGTGGGATGGCAGAAGAAAGTCTAAAGTAAACATTTGTTTCATTAAATTATTTTATCTGTGTTTTTTTTTATAAACATCGCACAGAAGTTTGTGTCACATCCGGGATTTTATCCTAGATATATGCTAATACCTATTACAGTACTCGGCCAAACGATCTGCATAAAATAAATTCCTTGAAGTTCTGTTTTATACCAACGAAGCGAAGCATGTAGTCGCAAATGTCGAAGTACGAGACGATTTCTAGCTTCAAAACTCTATTTTTGGCTGCCATTTTCACAGCCCTTGTAGCCTAGCCTCTACTGTTATAGCTAAACACGTTTAAGCTCGAGTTTCGTTTTTTAACAAGGATAAAATTGGCCGTCAATTAAGGGGGAATTATAACATTGGAGCGAGTAGTTGGCCGAGTGGGGACTGGGTTTCAGTTTGAGGCAGTGAATTTCAGTATTTGAGTAAAAAAAATCTTTTTACAACGAATTTTTCTACGAACTTTTTTGAGGGAAATTATGAGATTTAATTAAAGAGTATATCACCGCTTCAAATTAAATATAACTTCTTTTACGGTTATTACCGATTTGGGTAATTCTGTACATGTTTCCTAAGATACTTGAAGAGCGATAGTCTGTAATGAACGATGTCATGTCTTATTCCTCAGGTTCTTTTCCACGGAAAAGGAGTACTAAATGGAACTATTAACGTAGCAATCACAGACATAAAGATAACGACCCAGTGGTGTCCATTGTTTCCCACGTATGCAAGACCAGGTAGGAAAAGCACATTACTAATAAAATCACTGTCATTGTAAATTCGTTTTTATTTATGCTTATTGTAATCATGTTTTCATGTTTCATCTTCTTGTAACATTTTCAGGATTCCGTTGCACCAGTGACAAGTTTCAGTGTGACAACAAGCGCTGTGTTAAGATGAATCTTAAGTGTGATGGAGACAAGAATTGTATCGATGGTTCGGATGAATATAACTGTATCTGTCCTAGTACAACATTTTCTTGTCCAAGCGGAAAATGTATATCTACTGCGGCCCTGTGTGATAACAAGAAAGACTGCAAAGACGCAACGGATGAGTTGAACTGTGGTGAGAATATATCAATTGTTAAACATAATTATTAATATTAATATTTGTTATTTTAACACAAGTTTTCAATGAACTTTTCTAAACAAGGTTCTGCGTGTAAAGGTATGTTCCAGTGTGTAGACGGTAGCTGTATTCAGTGGTCATCTACTTGTAGCAAGACAGGTCATTGTCAAGGAGCCTCTCACAACCCATCAATCTGTGGTAAGACTTTCTGGTAATTGAACGCTACTGATAAAAAAACATTTGATAGTTATTGTCATCTCTGGCAAGCTATCTCAAGGCACCATTTCTCGTGTTGTCGAAAATCTAAGCAGATATTTAATACTCTAAAACTTGTTTTGAAAGGTAACAATCATTGTTCCCTTAACGATATTGGTTGTTCATCAAAACCTCACGAAACAGAAGCAACCAATGAGATGGCGCAGTGTAGAAGTTTTACAGGTAAATTGGTTGTTTACATTTGCAGGGGCGGATCCAGGAAATTCAAAAAGAGGGGGCGGGACAGTTTCTGCAAAAACCCTTATACTGGCAGGTGGAAAATCTATGAAATATCCTGGGAGTATGCATGCCTACTCCTTACCAAACTATCCCATGTAAGAAAGACTTATCTAAAATAAGGAGGTACACGGCCCCCTCGGCCCCTCCCCTAAATCCGCCCTAGGTTTGTATATCACAAAAAACTCTGATATATGGCGGATCATTTTGATACGCTACGAGTTTCAGTAAACGATTTTGTGAATGGCATGAAATATCTCTATTACAATGTCTGATAACATTTCAGTTCCTTGCTCTTTTGAGAATGGCTTGTGTGGCTTGGTTCAAGATCGTCAGTCAGACTTTTTGTGGTCATCAGGTTCAGGACGTACACCAACAGCAGGAACTGGCCCTAAGTTTGATCACACTACTTTATCTCCAAAAGGTGAAAAGTAGCTATCATTCTAAAGTATACGTTTCTTATCTAAACTTATATCGAAAGATTAAAAAAATGTAAAACAATCATGGTCATTTATGTTTATGCATTTCGCTGATTTATCACTATTATTATCTCTCTTGTTTGTTGATCATATATACATGCCCTTTTATAGATACCTTTCCCTGCTGGAAAAGGTCCCTTTAATAATATCTTACTGCGAAAATGTTACTCTACCCAAAGTCTTAATATTACGTGTTGTGCATTGCTTTATTATTTCTAAGCAATCCATAAGGTATTTAGCATGTGTTCACTGTCGCCTTACCTTAAGTGCAGCAGTACTCTTGTGACTAGTGCAGTACTGAGCAGGATTATGAAATATAATTCGATAAACCGGTTTTAAAGGTAACGTTTGAAGACGACGGTTTGATCGCTTGATATTACGACTGGGGGCAGAGTCCATTTTTAGCCGTTAGCGCTTGAAAAGAAAACTAAGAAGAACCTGCCAGCTGAGTTAATCGCATTCCCCGAAAGGAATTATGGGTCAACGATTTTGGTTAGCATTTTCCGAGCAGGGAAAATGGGAAATGCTAATTAAATACAATGGAGAATCCTCGATTCTGATTGGTTCGCCTTGACATTCTTCTGAAGGTCAACTCAGCTGGTGTTAACAGTGAATGAAAACGTGTATCATTCCTGTTTTAGGAAGATACATAATCATTGAGGCATCAGAACGAAAAGATGGAGATAAAGCAAGAATAATCAGTGGCTGGTTGAATCCAAATGAGACGTTATGCTTGCAGTTCTGGTATCACATGTATGGCAAACACATTGGTGCCTTGACAGTGATATTAAAAAGCAACCAATCAGAAACCTTGATCTGGCAGAAGCGAAGAAATCTTGGAGATCAGTGGATATTTGCACAGACAACTTTAAAACACAAAGAAAAATACAAGGTGAGCAGCAACATGCAGCCCAAAGCCAAAATTATAAACAATATGGTTTGGAAAATGCATATCGCGTAGCATCCACTAATCATACTATCTAAAAAGGCAACTTTGCTATAAATAATACAAGAAAACATTCATTTTTTAACATTTTCATAAGATGTTGTTGTAAAGCGTAACTATTTTTAGCAATACAATCGTGCGTAATTAAATGAGGTGTGTGGTGATATGTATGTTTTCTGTTATATATATATATATTCCCATGTTTTTATTTGTTAGTTTATATTGGAGGGGACGACAACTGGTGGAATGGAGGGCGATATTGCAATGGATGACATAACGTTGTATAATGGGGCATGTGAAACTATTGATTTACAAAGTAAGTGATATTTAAAGTCACCGCCTGCCGTAGCACTAAGCCAAAGGGGAGATTCCTGAATGTTCAGTTTCTTATTTCGTAAGCACAGAAAAAAGGAAAAATGTGTTCCAAACGAAGTTTTTTAATTTTAATTGTTAGGTTCAGCAGACTGCTACTTTGAAAGTGACAAGTGTGGGTGGCAAGGTAGTGATGATTGGAGACTTACGTATTTATCTAGTTGGATGAACCACAAAGGTGAGCAAAATCAAAGTCAGAGCAAATCATTAATCGTATACCAACCATCAACAATACAGACGATAGCTCAACAACGACGACACGACGACGCCGACGACAACAACGACAACAACGACGCCAGCGACGCCAGCGACGCCAGCAACAACAGCAACAACAGCAACGACAGCAACGACAGCAACGACAGCAATGACAGCAATGACAGCAACGACAACAACGACAAAGAACAAAAGGAGTCGGGAAATGTTTCAAACTCCTATACATGGAACCCCAAATTTAGCGTTGGCTTTACAATACTGAGTATGTTTTATTTTCTGAAAGCTAGAAGCTTAATTTTCAAAAAAGATTTTTCAAAGTTAATATACTGGGATCGAAGCGAAGAGGATTCGGACATTCGGAAACTGATACACTGTGGAAATGCTTTTTTCCATGTCTAATTTCAATAATCACGTTTTAAATGGGTTTGTTTAGAAATTAAACAATACACTTTAAAAGAAAAGTAATTCCAAAAATCGTTTTGTAGGTCATCTGATTCTGCACAATCATATATTTTTCGAAAGACTGAAGAAGCCATTTCGGGTACTCCAAAACTTAAGAGAAAAATGCGATTATTTGTCCGGGCCAACAAGCAACTGTTTATCTAACACCAAATTGCTCGCATCTGTCATGGAGTTGTTATCATGCTATCTGATCCTTTTTCCAGACTATTTTTGGCCGAAAACGTCTCTTTGAAAGCATAACCATATACCTTAATGAACTGTTATAAACAAATGTAAAAGTAATTTTGCAATTAAAATTATTTACTGACAGCTTTGTTTTGGTTGATGTTTACTTATCAATGTATGAAGCCAAAAACCAGTGGAGTTAACAACTACATATCTAATTAACAGTTAGAGTATAAGGTTGATATTTATATGAGCTGATAGTTAACAAGGAGTCCTCGACGACTCAGTGTCGTCTATCGGTTGATAGATATGTAGTTGTTAGCCAATGCGATTGCATTGCAGGATTTGCAAATTAATACTAGTGGAGTTCTACTAATGACCGATAGACTACACCGATTAAGCAATTATGAGTATCCTTGTTATATCTGTAATGTCGATTTTGACAAATCAGGAGCTTCGACTAGTTTTGTCAAATTTGTTCACAAATATACAAATCGGCGGAAGCAAGCTTTTTCCTCGAATGGGACAAACAAAGGTCTAAAAGTACAAGAAAACACTTTGGTGTATTCGCTTATAATTATGCCTAAAGACGATCTCGTTTTCTATCATCGTTTGTTTACTAAATCAGAGGAAGTTTAATTTCTCGAGTAAAAAGTTAAAAACAATTTATTGAAAAAACGTAATTCAAATATGTAGCTATAAAGTGCATCGCTAATATCGGAAAACTACCAACGACCACAACAAAATGCCCAAAGTGAATTATTCATAGAGGATTACAGACAGTCTTTTAAACACTCACCCCTTTTGATCAATTGTGCAAGTGTTTCCATAATTAACGTCTAGTATAAAAACAATGAAAATGTTATTTAAAAAAAAAATAGATGTTTATCCATTTTACCAACACTTGTCGTTTCTTTTAGGTCGTTTCTTGGAGCTTTTTTCAAGAAATGCTGTACATAATCAAAGTATCTCATCCTTAGAGATCAATACAGATATATATCAATGGAAATGCGTTCAGTTCTGGTATCTTATAGAACATCACAATATATCGTTACATGTTTCAACTAATAGTTTGGAATATCAGCATCGACATTTAATAACACTGAAAACACCTATCAACGCTTGGCATTTTGTACAACTACCAATACCTGATGAAAGAAGATTAAAGGTAATCGGAGTAATATCGAGGGCGTTATGAATTTTTTAATTTCGAAATTTAAAGATTTCTTACTTCATCAATATTAAACCGATTGTTCTCAAACTTTTGATTTTTACTAATCTTAACATGGTTTTTCATAAATTGTCAGTCAGACGTACTTTGCACACTTAGCCAGACGTTGCTGCACATTAGACATTGCCATATTATAGTGACTACCTATAAATTTAGCGGTTTTTTTTTTATTTCAACAGGTTATTTTCACAGGACATTTCTCCAAAAGATCATACTATTATATTTTACTTGACGACATTTCCTTTACCAAGAAGAAGTGTTTACGAATTCCCATCCAGAAAGACAGTGATCGAGGTAAACCCGCAATAGTCAAACTGTTATTATGTATGACCTAAGTGAAATACTTCTCAACTCTTTTGAAAGTATTTGCAAGATTGATATCAGGACAGCACAACCTAGGGCGAGTTTTGTATTAATAAGGAAATTATTCGTACAGGGGAACGGTAATCCTCTGTTTTTCGTTCACTTTAGTCATTTTGTTTTGTTTGGTTGGTAGTTCAACGATATTAAATAATGATATACTAGCTACGTATTTGAATTGAGATTTTTGTCTTGTTTTCCAAGTTCAAGTAATACAAGAAAACAAATTAAATGCGCAGTTCTCTTGCTTTTGTGCTGATAAAACACTCGCTCCAGGCTCTTCTCGAATACGATTAATCCATATTAATATTAATTTGCTATTACCACATATTTTATTTCCAGGGGCCAATTGCTCATGTGCCGATGACTGGTGCTGCTGGACAACAAAGTATAAATTCGCTAAAAATAACACGTGGATAATGACATCACGTGACGCACTAGATGATTATCGAAAGGAGCACAATTTGACTACATTTTTAGGTAGAAATATTTCATAATTCTATAATTTCGGTAATTTATATTTTGATCAAATTATTTTTTTTTCAGTCACTGACCAATGCGAATACAAAGTCTGTTACTTTAATAATTTCACTGATATTCCAGAACCCCCATACGATGTCCAAGACTTTGAAGTTATACTTCTACCAAATGCTCTACTCAATGTTGCTGGTATCCCAATGCTGTATAGTTTTAGCCTCTGTTTGTGGCTCAAGACATCAGAACACGGATTCTTTGTTCGATATCAGTTTCAATCAAAAAGGGATAATTTGTTTGGAATGAGCATCATCATCAAATATTCCATTACTGTGACTTTCATGGATACTACTTTGTAAGTGTTATTTTACTACCACTTGCAAGTCAAACATTATTTTCTGGAAGATATAACTGTCTTGTAGCTACTCTGTATATTAGGAGATCAATTTCATTTATTATATGGCAGGCCGGTCCGGATGAAAATGGAGCAATCTGATTGGTTCTCTGAGCGGTCGGAATCCTTCAGTCCTGACCGGGTTACCGAACCGATTTGTTTTTAAGTTAAAACAATTTTCACCATTATAATAAACATCTTATTGACCAAGCTTGTTCGGTCCGGATAAGGGGATATTGGTCTCGTGCTTTTTTGCGTTTTCAAAAAAGTATTCGACCAATATCCCCCTATCCGAACCTAACGCTCGGTCAATAACCTATATGTATGTATGTGATTATTGCCCGCCATGTTGCAATGGTATGAAGTATTGGTTTTACGAAAAGGCAGCTAATGCAACATATTAAAAATAATTGCTGCAGCAAACAAAGTTTTAACTGGTTCAAAGATTAACTGGTAACGCAGGGCATCTAAATATGTTTTTTAGTTTTCTTACTTTTTTTAATATCTTTTATTTATTGTTTATGTTTATTAATATGAGGGTATCTAAAGAAGGTTCTGAATGAGGATATGATCAATTTAAACTAGGGCCCTTGGTAATTTCAATAATTAATTCCAATAATTTACCTACGAATTTGTTTTCTCAAGCTCTGTATTAGGTAACTACTCGCGATTATTTCAAAATGACTGGCATTTCTACTGCTTCATTTGGTCGGGATCCAGAAATAAGACGTCCTCTGTTTACATTGATGGTGTTGAAGCACAGACAAATGGAAGTTCTAAAAATCAGCATGACTATATCCCAGGTTGGTATCACAACTTTTTTTGTATGATTTCAAGTCTACTCCGTAACTTAGATATTGTCCATTTACCAGTGTTCCTCAGTCCAAACCATACAGTGTCCGTTAAGTTTTGCAATCAGTTGTGAAAGCTTGTAATTCTTTTTTTTTTACCAAATTTTAAACATCCTCAAATTTGCTCAGTAGTCTTACTAATATTAATACTACTAATGTCGTGCTCTTGGAAAGGAAAACAATATTGTCAAATTTCTCAACACGGCTAGTTTTTGTGCCTAAACGGAGTGTATGTTTGGTCATGGGCATGTTTGGGCATGTTTGGTCGAGCGACGATTCGTATTATGAAAAAGTGTATTCGGTTCAATAAAAATTACTAATTTAATAAGCGATTAGTGATTTATCAGAACATTTCTTTCTCGCTTATACTTTGTTAACTGACTTCGACATTTCTTTTTATTGTGCTCATCAGTGCACTGAGTTTCAAGGAGGAGAAAACTATATTGTTCATATTTGAAAATATTTCAGCCAGTATTAATTTAAACTATATATGTATTTCCAATTTTGAAGTACAATGATGCTAACACGTTGTATTTTAGGTGGAGGGATATTAACCGTAGGTTATAACATATCAGAGCAAAGTAAAGCTGAGAAAGGGACTCTGGGGAACTTAAACATTTGGAACTTCGACATCGGTAGCAACGAAGTAAAACGCATGTCTTATGGCTGTGATAAGAAACAGGGGAATGTCATATCATGGAGGTCATTCTTGAGTAGAGATAAGACAAATATCAGAACACCTGCAACTTGTAAAAATGTCAAAGGTAAAAGCTTATTTTGCTCTTTGTTTTTTGTCTGTTTCTTTGATTTGCTTTCTTGGCCTACTTCTTTGTTTCCTTCTTTCCTTCCGATAGAGGATTTTTTCTGTTTAAAAATGCCACATTTTGCTCTTTTCTAGAAACATTTGTAGCTGTAAAAGGCCTTTCCTTGAGTAACCTGCTGAGTCCAGTATATTTCAAATCCACAACTCATTCTCACAAATGCTTTAAATTTCGATACATGCTGCATGGGCCTGGAGTTCAAGACTTACAGGTTCGACTCATATCTAACAATGAAACATCAGCAAAACTTATCTGGATTGACAAAGACAATAGTAAGGCTGAATGGAGGTACGGCCAAGTACCTGTTACAGCACTGAACTCGCTACAGGCAAGTCGGGTAGATTTTCATTTACTCGTAGTTGACCGTTGCATACTAATACACTCAGTATTTATTCTCGACAACTTCTAGATTCTGCTCCAAGGTCACATTAGTGAAACACCTGGTTACATTGCTCTTGGTAGTGCTTACATTGAAGATGCTACTTGTGATCATCAGCCAGAAAAAGCTAATGCAGGTAGGAAAACTACAAAGTAATTAATATAATGGGATCAATGCTTAGCATTTTCGCTTGCTTACGACACGTTTCATTCATTTTTTTATTTATTTTCTTTAGTTTTCAGCCAAAATATATCAACAGGCCCGGGGTTCATATCATCTCCTTATTATCCGGGATCTTACATACGGGATACTCAATGCACATGGACAATCACTGCACCTAAAAATCACGTGATCCGATTGACATTCCATGACTTCATAATAGAAGATCAAAAGACGTGTTCTGCAGACTACGTTGAAGTTCGTGATGGCGACAAAAAGACAGGGCATTCACTTGGGAGATTTTGTGGTTATGTTTACCCACAATTCCTTGAGTCTTCTACAAATCTTATGACAGTCAACTTTCACTCAAATAAACAGATAGAACGAAGAGGGTTTCAAGCCTATTTCAAATTCCTTAAAGGTAAGTGTCAAGTTTAGTATACACCGCTTTAGATTAAGGCCTCCAGCTTTAACTAATCTTAATTCTACAAATATGCAAAACAAACTCTTAAAGCTTGAAGCTATCTTAACAAGGCAAAGTCAGTTACTCGTCTTTCTATTTTATTTGACGTATATGTCACTGTTACTAACTAGAGTAGTGTGGATGGGGATATGTATTTACAAAGATCTGGCCAATATGGGAGGTTTTTTATATCAGTTATATGAATATTTATTGAACAAAGTGTTATGGGAAACCGAGCCTTCTGAAACTTTTAGCCTGAAAAATGATACATTTTCATACAGGTTTTCCTTTCGCGTTGTGTTTGGAAAAAATTGGGCATTACTAATAGAGGACCACAGGCTAACAAAAGTCATTAGAATGAAGCGTTTTCCTTATTTAATTTCACTTGAGCAGTACTCGGATTCCAAGAATGCTTTGCCGGTGCTCCCTGCTGTATATTGGCTATTATGCAACTCCCCTTACGATTACAAACAGTTAATCATTTATTTTTTATTTGACTTGTTTTGCAGGCAAAAGCTATAAGTGCGGTCGTCGCCAAGGTATTTTTAGGTTTTTGACTAGTATTCATCAGTAAATTAATATGCTGTTATTCTTGGTATAATTGATTTTAGAGTGATGGAAATAAACCCGTGAAACAATCACTAGACTAGTACGCATGCACTACCGACGCACCTTCACATCTTTTGTTTCTTAGCAACTATAATATGATACTATATAGTCGGCAAGGGTATAAAAGATTACTACAGGGAGCCCAGACTCGGCTTTTGTGCCTTTTTCAGTTATATTTTTATATTGTTCCTTATTTACAGTAAATGTATGTAGCGGACAAACATATTTCGATCTCTTAAAGTAAAGCCGCTTTTTTACATGAAATTGTTATTTCTGTCTTTCGATATATAGTCATGGTCTCCTCAGCTGCATTTTAACATTACTGCAAATATATATTTTAAAACTTAAATATTTCCCAGGCTGCCCTTCGGGATGTAAATGCTCGGTTATAGACCCCAAAGAAAACAACACCATGTACGACAGACTTGTGGTTCAAGGGCAACATCTTCATGGAATACCAGATAATTTGCCCACAGAAACGGTTGCACTGTAAGAGCTCTGTATATCATTTCTGACATTTGTAAAGTTGACGTTTCGTTGCATGTGTGTTTATTTTGTATACTGTGTGTTTTCGGTGCAAGAAATA
>JAUUIK010119938.1:0-14261 GCA_032270385.1 Urticina crassicornis | reverse complement strand
TTTAATGGTAACGACCACGATTGATAACGTTAACGATACTCTTAAGCCTGGTTCACACGGTGTCATAATCGTAATCACAATCATATATAGTCACAGTCATTAGCACAGATTCTGACTATGACGTGTAAGGACAGGTAATCATACGGTTTCGAGTTCAATTTGGGATTAGTTCGCACGAGTATGTTTTTCAAAGAGTTCACATTGCACGAGACCGTAAGTCGAGTGCAATTTGAGCACTTTGAAAAACACACGAGTGCGAATTATACCAAATTGAACTCGAAACCGTTTGATTACTTATTAATAATATTCATGAAAAACATTACAGGAATTGACGAAATATGTTAATTTGACAAACGACGTGCGCATTTTATTGAAGCCAAAATATTTAATTTTAAATTGAAAATAAAAAACATTAAATTTTGTTTGTAGTTTGCACTGTGTTACACTTTTCTGCAATGTGTTACACTTGAACTGTACTGCAGCTCTAAGCCAATCAAATTCGAGTAATTTTTTCATGTATATTATTAAGCACTTAATGACTGGCACCGAGGGTAACAGTGAGTTTTGTTTCTCAATGGAAAGATTGTGTGACGCGTTTTTATCCAATCAAAAACGGAGTTTGACTTGGGAGGTATAACAATAACTTATCATGCTCGGAATTTAGATTGAACATATAAGTTTTGCAATAATGTGATCATCATTTAAAAATTCAATGCACATCTCGAATCTAATTACACAGTATCAAATCAAAATTTATCAAAGAAATCTACCATTTGCTTGTTGTCCAATCAAAAAGTAGGTTGCTTGAAATCCCGTCTCTTCAAGTCCTCCATCTGAATACATCGAGACAATTACCGGTCTCTGGCGTACCATAATTGCAAATGGACTTTCAGTACCACAGTACTTCTGCTCCTTTCCATCCATCACGCTCACGTAATCATGATCATTGCTAAACGTTACAATAAGGCGGAACAATGTATTTAATCGTTATTTATTAAAATAGGTTAGAAGGCCGGGTGCAGTATGAAGAATTTGGAGTTTACATGCATGTGCTCCCATATGGTATTATACAAAAACGTTAAAAGTTAAGAAGATGAAATATCTCTATTTCATTATAAATACCTGCAGAATGTCGTTGGTAGGTTTTCTTCCAAATCGAATGCGTCAAAAACCAGTATCTGGTCGAACCCCATCCTATTTCCAATTGTCCATGTACAGTTCATATTACTTGGATAATTACTTGGGTAATTTGGGCTGGAAAATACACCATACACTCCTGATAACTTTCGAGTACAGCCTGAGAGTTTGAAGTTTAAGTGTTAGATTGATTAAAAAAACTCATGAAACAAACTTTAACAGTCTGTGTCTATTAAAATCAAAAAGTTAAACAAATTATTTGTTGGTGAATAGTACGTATTATTCTAGTAACTGTTGCAATCAATTAATATGTCATCTTTACATGACCAAGAAATAGGTTATGTGTTGCTACAAATAAGACTCCTTTTGTATTATTGTTTTACAAATTAAATTATATAATGAATGCTTGTCATAAATTGAATTGTCTACAAATGGTCATTAGAAAAAGAAAGAAATGCTATAAATTCTGTAACTTTAAGAAAAGGCTTTTCCAATTTTAAAGACTATTTCATTTTCTATTTCATAACTTATGTGGAATCATTCATAACCGAGTGTTTTTCGCAAGTCACGTAACAGTTATTATTAGAATCAAGAAATAGAAACTCCGGGCGCTTTCCATTTACTTGAACCGACTGGTCTGATCGGTCAGATCTCAAGTGGAACGCTTTATTAGTTCAGAGAACTTCCGGACAGACTGGTCCTGCTCAGAACTCTGCTAGTCCTATTCATTATCATAACGTGTAAGTATTGTATGAAAGAAAAAGTTCCGCGTTCAACTGAAAATACAAAACTATATAAAATTGAAATGTCATGATCATGGATCGATAACTTTTATTATTGTGAACTACGTGACCGCTATATATACGATTTTCTTAACTACCTTTTTTAAACATTCGACTGCAAAGGAACGACCACGTTCATCGTGGTCATGAAGCATCAGTCTGCAGTTTACTTTTTAAAGTCAACACTTTAAACGTTGCGGTTTTAGAAATGAAAGTTGTTTGTGCAAATAACATAGCAACATTAATGGACAGCACGGGTCGCCACTCACGTCAAAATCGCGCGCAACCTTTGAACTTTTCGCGTTTTAGATATTGTTTTCCTTTGGTAAAAAATGTTTTATTGATTTTCGGAAAGCAAATGGACCTTGATCGTCTGTTAGCTGAGTAAAAGCCATTGTATGTAAATGTTCTCATCGTGCGAGCCAGGTATTGAGGATTTTGTATTTAATCATCAATGAAATGCTCAATTTAAAGACAATGCTATATTCTACTATGGTATATAATAAAAATGGTCAACACTCAGCTGTGCGTCCATTGTGTTACGGATGCACTTGGTCGGCTGCTAAGCACTCAAGAAGCAGGAGCGTTCAACGGTATCTGTTCTATAAAAAAACTGTTCTGCCAGCATTATCCTCCTCAGTGGGAAAATACAATCATATGAGGAACAGAAAATCCGCAATAACTACCGCTACAACGACTGATAAAATATTTGTTTGTCAAAAGAAAAGACTAGCTAGCTGTTCATAGTAACGAGTAATAGCGTTTTTTAGTAAGATGTTTTTTTTGCTTGGAATGTTTTAGGCGCAATTCAATTCTTGCACGCTTGTTTTTTTGATTAGGAATATTTTTTCTGGGAGACATTCCAAAATTCCTACTGAATATAATACTGGCTGGGAAATTAATTGTCCTTATCCCAAGCTGGATGAAAATAACAGTTGCTGTTTTCCCAGCGGACCGTTGGACGCTCTTGAAGAAGCTGGAGTTGCTCTGCCTCGTGCAACTCTTACGCTTCTTTCGTACTTAGCAGCCTCTCGCGTGCATCCATAACTCAATGGACCGCGGCAAGCTGAGTGTTAACTATCCTCAACTAACCTGTCCTAACAAATATTGGATCACTTCTAGGCCCAGATCCTATTCTTGTTTCTGCTGCCACTTCAATTCGATATTGTGTGTAAAATTGAAGGTGTTCAAGGTAAACATATGTTAAGTTTCTCTGTACAAACGTTGAGCTGTAATTGTTTCTAGACCAAGATATCTGATAGTAAATTCGGTAACCAACCAAATTCCCATGAAGAAACTGGCTTGCGATGGGCTGCCACTTGACCAAGATACTGTGTGAAGTTCTGGTTTGAGCAGAAAGGATTTTCGGTGATTGACTTGGAACTTGAAAAATGACAACAGAAATTTAAGCACAAATGATCAAAGTATAGAGAAAATACGTTAGTATGTTACCTATGTGTTACTAAATGTTTAAATTTAATTCCTTGTTTTCAACGAGAATGTGTAATCAGCTGTATAGCTTATTAGTACACTTCTATAATGCTCCCTGGTATAGAATTAGTCTATCAAGTTCCTGGGCTGACTTGCCTAATTACATGCGTACAAACAATCACTATACATATATAACATTAATATCTTGATATCTTACCATCTTCGGTTGTTTTAACCATAACTTTTCTACTCCCCCGGATGGTTTGATTCCAGGTTGTGAGATTTTCATACGAAGAATTGCCAAGCAAAGCCAATACTTGTACGGTATACTCAGAGTATTTCATTAAGCTTCCAACAACTGCACTTCTACCCTGGTTATCTGTGGTCACTACTGTTAGATTAGCAGGATCTTTCGTTGAAATACAGACAGCCATGTAGTTTAAAGTGGAATTGATTGGATAATTGGACCAATTGACGTTGATGGCTGTTGAACCGTTACTCTGAGCACGTATGCTCCAAGTTGGCTCAATGACAACTGAAATTAAATTAAGAAATGACGTCAACACAATAAAACATATCAAATCCGTGTTTACCCAATATAGATCACGTTGACATCCCTCACGATTTTCTCTTCTTCTAGCAGTTGAAAACACACATCGATGTAAAAAAATATATCTTACAAACTAAGAATTGATTTCCTAAATACTGTTGTAAAGGGGACAACGCGCATTTGGTCTATTCGTATGGAAAGCGTATTTTTGTGTTATACGTAAGCCAACCGGTGACAGATTTTGTGAGAAAAGAGCAGATTTCGTATGACCGTGAAAACTTACAGTACCTACGTGCCGTGACGGAGCCGTGTACTTTGATTGCATGGATGAGGAATGATCTCGTGCTATATTTCTGGCCGAGCAGATTTCCTCGATGCCATACCGTGATCGTTAAGTCTGCTCTATAAGAAAAGCCTACGGTGTCTGATTGTGTGCCTAAGCTTGTCAGTAAGGAAACTCGGTTATAAAAGGACAATGATAAATTGTGTCGAAAAACAATCGTAGTACGTATTCTTACGGCCTATTATATCCTTTCTACGGTCTTGTCTAATTGAATTAATTATTGCGTGTACTATCGATGACAACGGATTTTCAACACCTCTCTACACTTTGAAGCCGAAATATAATGAATATTGAGAAATACATCCCAAAATAATTAATGACTTACAGTTATCAACACCCTTGTTGAAGATGTAGTAATTCAATCTCATTTCTGACGTTTGTAACCACCACCACCACCACCACCTTTGACTTGACATGTAAAACTGTATGGTGGCGGAGCCATACGAAGAGAGGGTAATCCATCTTTTTTGACCGCAAAACTTGTTTATCTGTCCTAGACTATTATTAAACGCCAAGTAAAACTCGCTACGGGAAAAAAATGTGTAGTTAGATTTGGAGTTAGAGAGTGAAACCAGATGGATGTCTGATATTAAGAGCACTTGTTAAGACTAGAGATAGCTGAGGCGAGTTTTTGGGCAGTTTTTATATTTTCTTCAAACGTTATCTATCTTTTTGGGATGCTGTTTTTGCATGAGGTACTTTATCAGTATCAGTGAGACATATCATGAGAGAGGTCAAACAACTGCAGTTCTCTGTTACAGTCACCTGACCCACTAAATATAGGCAAATCCTGTCTAGTAATTCAACTTTCTTTTGGCTTGTCATAATGAGTTTGTTTTGGGAGCTGTTGGCGTTTTGGTTTTTGTTTTTGTTTTACGGTTTAGCCTGAAACATTTTCACGTGCAGATCTACAAACCTTGTTTCTGATTGGCTGTGAAACAATAAACATTTCACAAATATGTCTAAGTGCCCAAGGTTTTTCCGGAAGCACTGTAAAACTACCATAATTTTGATTTTTTTAGATAACTTACCTACACTCATGAGTCTTGGGCACGTCAAGCAGTTCTACAGACACAAAAATCAATCCTGAGGAAGATTGTGCTTTTAAGGTCCATTCACAATCGATTGTCCACAAATTGGTCCACCGTCGATGATGATTATCTGGGCTCGTTATTGTTCCTTTTAATCGGTTTTCAATAACGCTGCCACACTCTTAAAGAAAAAGAACAATTTTCCTGTGTTCACACTAAACGTTTTTTAGTAAGATAATTTTTTTATAAAGTTTTTTTTTAGTTAAGAAAAATAGCTTTTTCAATAAATATCAACATTCAAACCTGAAGCTTTAGCTTAAAGTTCTGCCAAGGACGTTTGCGATTACATTGTGAATCAAGCTAGTATTTGATTATGTATCTAAGCTAAATAAGGCAACATTACCGGAACAATACATGACGTGATAATCTTTAAAAGGAAGTAAACAAACGCTTTTATCAAAATGGGTGACGTTCTTCAACAACTCAAAACCGCATGCGCAGAAAATTCACGGGAAAAGTTATATGCAAATACCCCAACCCTCCATTGTCTTTTATTTTATGCCTCACTACATGTATATGGATCCAATTCTTCCTTATTTATAGTTTGTTTTATGAAATTGCATATTACTTACTTGTTGTACAGTATCCATAACTGGATGGACCACTTCCTTTAATAGTAAACCCAGATACATATAGGTCATATCTCATAGCAGGTAGAAGATCTTTAATAACCACTTGAGTGTTGTTAGTTGTTATGGTCTTAACGTTGTAGTAACTATTATCATAGCAATATATCCTGTACCCCAGAAGAACACCATGGACCTGGTCTCGTGGTATTGACACCCATTGCACAAAAATGTCACGTGATTGTACAAGGGATATTGTTAGATTTTCAGGGCTGCGACCTGGAACTAATATCAGAAGTTGGATCCTATTACCACAATATACATTTAATTGTTTTCTAGGCAAAGGAAAAAAAATGCGTGTTTTCACAAAATATTATTAATCCGAATTTTGCAAGGGATAATTAATTAACACTTAGAGAATATAATGATGTCCGTTTCTAGTGCTCCCGATGTAGAAGTGTTCTGGTAATGTGTCCCGGCAGCGTTCCAACATGTCAAAGATTGATCAGAATATTGCTGCATTTTCATTTGAAAATGTAAAGTGTTGTCCAAATGGAAGGGCCAATTAATTCACATTTAAAATCCGACAACATGGCCAAAGTAGTAAACATTCAATCTGTACAGTGTTTGGATAAGTTTAATACGGATCTGTCAAGTAACGCTTGGAATATATCGATACACTTAATGATAACGCATAGTGTATAAGTAAAATAGCTTTAATGAGATTATCACAGCTGTTATTTATTTAGTACACATATGTAGGAAATATAGTGTACTAGGTATTTGCAATATTATATATTTTACTCTTCTTGCACCTTCGCTCTAGCTACAAACACTTTTAATATGACTAGTATTAGTCCCTTTTGATGGTAGCAACGCACGGCCATTTTGAAAAGTAAGCTTCTGCATGCAAGCGAGGATATCGGTTAACCTGCACTGCTAGATACTAGCTTTTTCCATGTAATAGATCAAACATGAGTGCGAGTGTTTCATCAAGGGTTCCAAACACCGAGAAACTGATGAAAGCACGAGGCCGTAGACCGATTAAGCTCATTAATTCTTCGTGCATTTATTTACTAAACAGAAATGTATATAGTTAATGAGAACGTACTGAAATTGAATTGATATAAAGGTTTTCGTGGTCGTATGCTATAATGCATTCAATCTGCGTACTTAAGTGGATAACACATGATCGCTTATCATGTACAGCGACCAATTTTGTATCACGTTATCTTTTTCACTTTGTGTGAGCAGCTTTTAAAGATAGTGTCGTAGTCGATTGTTATTTTTAAAATCATTTAATTGTTTTCCAGTTTTGTTGAATCAATACTGCGGTGAAATTAACATACACTAACCTCCTTCTTGTGTTCGTACAACAGCTGATTTACTTCTGTACATCATAGCACTTCCATCCTGATTATCTTTCAAAAGATAAGCAAAAACCCGAACTTGATAATTAGTGTATCCTACAAGTTGATCACATGAAGCAGACGTTGATCTTTTATCAGTAATAACAAAGATGTTTTTAAGGTGCCATTCTTCAGTTGAATTACAGGTTATTAGATAGCTAAGTACAGAGAAACCATCATCTATGAATGATGACCAGGAGACACTGATGCTGTGAGGACTGTTACTTGTTGCTGAAGTGTTCCACTCAGTTTTTATCAGGGCTAATAAAATTAAATACAATTTAGGATGTCAAGCATTGCTCTTCTTAATCAGTATAACTAATAATCTGTCCCTATTTTACGATGGCTTACCGTCATCTAGAGTTTCGTTAAAAGCAATGTATCGCATTCGAAACCCTCTTCTTCCATAACTGGTTAAATGCGAGAATGAAGATAAGAATGACACTTTCACAGGTAATCGGTACAACATATAACCATGAGAGAGTCGAGCTTGGTTTTGAACCTGCATTTCAAATAAATTAAAATTTCAGATTTTTCAAATATTAATTACTATGGTACTACACTAGCCAGCTATTATAGTAGAAAGGTGTATCAGTTTTGAAGATTTTGAGTTAACAAAAACGTTCAGTTACCAGTTTCAATAAAATAGCCAATATATTCATAATCACTTTGTTATTAGTCTTGACTGAACTACTTAAACTACTTATTAGGAATGGAAGATCTTGTATTATTTGGATGAAGTTACTAGTATGAACAAATAGGTTGCAGATGTTGGGTAGAGCAATGTTATATTATTAACAGCGTCATAAATAAGATTTGAAAATTGATTCAATATAAGACAAGTTAATAGGAAGAATATTGGTTGCCATAAGTAAAGAATTTTACAACAACCGTACGTTGAGCATTTCGCTTTCTAATTGGTTGATTACCCATGAATAAGAGTACATACCACGGTATTGCGTGATCGCTCGCGCACAGCCGGCGCGCGCTTGAACCACTAAGTCTTTTTAGCCTTTCCGATCAACTATTTTAGGCTTAGACATGTGTTTATATTTGCGCTTAGACAAAGACATTAGTGGAGCAGCTTTGTTCACAAGATTATTAATTTTCCTATAGAAAGAGGAAAATTTCTCATCTATACTACAAGATTCTAAAATACAATATTTGAGTTCAATCTCTTTAACGTTTTCTTCTTAGGATTTAGAGAAGGGTCTGATTCTTTTCTCGCAATAATTGGGTTGTTAAGTTTACTGAAGATGTTATACAGAATTGTGAAAAGTGATCACTAATGCCAGATATTATATTTCCACAGCATAATTGGAGTTCTTATATAGCACATTTCACAATGTCTCAATGCGCTTTACAATCAGTGGAAGACTTTTTCAGGCTGCTTATGCATAATGGAAGAAGCTTACAATCATGAGAGATAATTCGTACACAAAAGTTATGCCTCCTATTGGAATAGGCTGTTGAACCAGTAAACAATCCCCTACTCTTATAAGCCAGTTCAAAGTTTAAGAATCGTTCTCAGTGCGCATGCGATTTTATCCCGAATTTCTCACCTACTTTTGTTTAAACCTTCTTTTCTTCTTAATTAAACAAAAGGTGAGAAATTCGGGATAAAATAGCATGCGCACTGAGAACGATTCTTAAACTTTGAACTGGCTTATACGAATAGTTCAACAGGTTCTTTAATGTCCCCCATGCATATGCAGATTAGTCAAGGGTTAGGAGACAAGACCCACGATTTAACGTCCTTATCAGAGAAGACGTGAAAGTCTTACCATTTGCAAATTTAATCACAAAGGCAGCATATTCTACTCAGTTATTTTAACACTCAGGCCCTGAGTGTTGGTCCGGCCAGGCCGACTGATCGAACCCCGATCGCGACCTCCCGCACAACAGACCGATGCTTAACCAACTGATCCATGTTCAGGGTCATTAGTAAAGATATTATCAAGAGTAGCAGAAATATTATATACTCTCGTGGGTTTGTCGATATAGTAGGAATCAAATAACAGCTCTGTAGCGATTGGTAAAAAGTTGTGACTGTGAGTACAAGTTTCAAATTTAATTAGATCAATGTTTAAATCCCTGAGCTAAGGATATATGATGTTTTTCGCTTAGAGCTAAACGTTTCTAGAGCGTTAACCAACAAAGACTGACAAGAAGTCATTAACGCCGCAAATAATTATTTGTAATGACTAAAGTGTATTTCAATCCACAAGGCTTGAAAAGAATCCCTTGAAGTTTTCTCAGTAATCAATACTGAATAATTAAGGTTTTTGTTAATATAATATCAACACCTCCCGAAGCTAGAGGCGTCGGTACATATTCAAACGAGTATCTAGGAGTATTTAAATTTATATCTAAAGGTAAATTAGAATTTGTTATTTTGGTTTCAGTAATGCCAATGATATCAAAGTCTAGATCTAGTTCGTCAAACAAACGAACGAAGACTCAATTTTTTCTAAGTTTAAACTTGGACCTTTAAGATTATTGTGTAAAATTGAAAGGTATCTTCAGACTTAATAATACGTGTACTGTCCGTTAACGTTAGTTTCTTAAAGCTACATTGAGAATAATTACTATTACTAATTAGAATTACGGTACCCACTGTATGTTATTTAGTTTGTTGTTGTAGTTCTTGTTGTTGTAACAGAAGTTATTATTGTAGTTTTTTCTTTCCATTCCCTTTCGTCAATAGTCTCATTATAACCTTTATATTTAATAGTACGATAGTTTTTCTTTTACAACATATTTATTTGTATTATTAACTTATATGATTGTAAATTGTAAATATACCCTGGACATTAAGTTTAATTACTCCGAATATTGTTACTCAACTAGATTAGCTTTTAAGTTATTTTGAGTAACATTTACTCTCCTTTGTATAATATAACTAAATTGCATTGTAAATATTTATAACTTAAGTAATAAAAAAATTATTGTCTTGTTTTACTAATTTTGATCATTTGATCCTAGAAGTTTATTTAAATATATAATGGCAACGATAGACAAGTATATATAAATTATTCAATCAAGTAATTGAAATATACGAAGTTATCCCTGAGCTAGCATAGACCAACTTATTAATTACTATTACATATCTTCTTAAGACCGATTATCATTATTATCATAAATGCACTGTCAAATCTATTAGGCATATATAAGAAATTATTGGATTAATACTGATGTACAATCTAATGTATCAAGAAACCAATAAACTATTATTATTATTATTATTATTATTATTATTATTATTATTACTAATTTTGATGATAAAGATCAGTAGATCATGACTTACCTGCATGATTTGTTGTTGGTCTGCATCAGTCAGCGAAAGGTTGCTAAGTCTTTGAAAAGAAATAAGATTGTTAGCAAAAGTTCAGGTTTTGTATTTAAAACGTTTATATTGTCACAGTTTGTGCTCCCTATGGCATCATAAAAGTGATAATCCATTTTGGATAATCTGGTTGAGTAATCACGCACGAAGCAAATGAAAATGAGTATCCGTTGCTTCCTGACTGCTTAATTCCCGGGAGCCTTACCTTGAATTGTCCTGTGCTTCAGTGATCACTGTACCAGAATATCAAAAGTTGCCCATTTAAACTGATAAGAGGACATTTTCATTTGCAATGCTGTTTCTTGACTAATCAATGACTTTTCGTACCCAGTAGGCAAATTTACATAATTGAAAATTTGCAAATTGAAATAATTAAAATGACCCAATCAAAAAGCACTACACGATTTTGTAGTTTACTATAGGTTTCTTAACCCTTTATTTATTTCACTTCTTAATTTCTGAATTTTAAAATCCAATATATTTTTCACCTACCGCTATGTTTTACGAAACAGTCGATCTCTGGTTGGCATTTTACATAACAATGGTAACGGTATACCGTATGAAACAATGATAGTATCATAAACAAATGACAAGCAAGTTATATTGCTTTAATAATTTAAATTTGGCGTACCAAAATGTTTACAAATAAATGGACATCAGAAATTAAGAAACTCAGGTAATATTACCCTCCATCGTAGCGATACAGCTGGATGTCTTCAAAATATACGGCAACTTGTGCACATTTTAGGGTAGGTCGGACTGTCCACTCGTAGTGTCCCCGCTGCATATTCAAGGGATAGCCCGGACTTGTGATCACTCCAGAAAAATTGGCGATGTTAAAATGCATATCTGAGACACAATTGTGAAAGAAAAATGATAGTTTCAAAGTGAAATAGAAATAAGTTAAACTGAAACAAAAATGTCTTATGGTCGATCAATAAACTTTAATTACATTGTCATTTTATGGCACTATTTATCGATATTCTTACTGAAAACTGGAACCAAATTATTTTAATCCATTCAAGAAATAAAACTTTATCACTCAGAAAAGCATATCAGCATTAGTATAAGTCTAACAAATTTGAGGAGTAAATTTTTAGTAAACGTTTAGTAAAACCACACTAATGCCAAGTCTGTGCGCTTTGAAAGTTTTCAAAACTCATACTAATAGCAGAGCTATCCATTGCCCGGAATATTTTATAATATTTCTAAAAGTAATTTTCACGAGGAAAAGATGCAAAGTACAGACAAAGAGGTTAACCCAACGCCTACATGTTTCCTTCTTTCTCACTTTATATAAGGTAGGGATCTGCAAATATTTTAGTGATTTGAGAGTCATTGTCAGAGGAAACAGGGCAGGGTCGGCCAATTCCATTTATCTTTTGATCATTAATTAACTATCCGATAACGGTGGTGTTTGGCTTTTTGCTTTTAATATTGACCACCCCTCATTTTTGGGGCAAAATCGCTATTTAACTTCGTCGTAGATCACTGTTACTTATTTTGTGGATTGTTTACCCCACAGACAACCAATCAACGATGTGAAAAGTTAATTTTTGATAGAATTATTATTTGTTTGACATTGAGCTAAACGCCGATCTCGATTTTGGTTCTCAAAAGTGCGGCAGTTATTTTTAAAAGTAAAAGGAAGACATAACAACATAACGTAGGTCAATGTAAGCTCACTTGAATGCTAACCGACCAGACCGCCGACTTATATTATATTATGGTTGCTATGAACACAATTTTGTTCGAATTACTGTTTACAACAACAACTACTACAACCTAGTGATTATCAATCCAGAGTACTTCAATGATTGAATCAGTTTCAAGCTAAGTATCAACGTTTGATAACTTTATTTGAAAAACTAAATGTAATATTGTCAAATATATACTTACATTGTGGGTGACCACAAACGACACTTGCGTCATAATAATGGTAGTTACAGTAATAATGAATACCCCAGCCGCTGTGTAAGCACTGGGTAAGCGAGGGCTCATCACCATGGCAATTCACGTTTTCCATCCATACTGGGCCATTGCCTCTACCAAAAACCGACGACAAAGGTGCACTTGTTGCACTTGGTAGACCCAAAGAACGACAAACAACATTAGCATCGTTAAGATCCCATCCATAACCGCAAACAGTTCCCCACTGTCCATTGTAGTAAACCTCTACTCGTCCTTCACTTTTGTGCAGCCCTGCTGCCAGTCGAAAGGTGGCTATAAAGAATCAACATAGTGAGCCTTTTTCTGTATTTTAATTAATGTTTATTAATACTAGCTAACAATCATTTTGCGACTAATTTTCAAGAAACAAAGCTTAGTAATTGTCTGGCAATTACGGATAATGATGAATTACATCAAATTTTGTTTTGAATTTATATGATTTTAAAAATATTTTTTATAATAGCTTTTTTGTCGAAAGGGAAGTGAATATTGGTGCATCTTTGCCGAAACGAAGTCGAGGTAAATATTCACAAATATTTACTGAGCCTAAGGATAATAATTGTTTAGTGTAATTACACAGGTGTGGAATATCCGAGAAACTGAAAAAAGACAAAAGTGTCTACGAATTTACTGCCTACAAGTAAAGAAAAGCGATGGAAAGTGCTCTCCCTCGAGCTATATTTTCACCATATAACACAATTCTAAACAGGAAACTCCATATTCACCTGTGTATTTATACTAATGTAAAATATTGCATCAAAAGATGAAAACATTACCATTCCCGGTCTTTACAAGCTTTTTGGTTGAACAAACAGTTGAGCCATTATTGTTTAGAGAGAGAAATGCAACCAACTGAAGTGTAATCAGTGTATTCGTCGGCAGATAGTTGATCGTGGCTGAGGTGGAACTTGTATCGTTAATGGTTTGTATGTCGCTAATTGTAGAATTACGATTGCTCAAATAACTGTACACAATAAGATACGACGAAATAGAAGCGTTTTGAAGAAGGTTGTCATTCAAGGGGGTCCAGGAAACATTAATTCTTCCGACGCCACTCTTAACAGATATGTTCCAATTGTCATTACAAGAATCTACGAGTAAGACACACAATTTTATGACATCAGAAAATTTATTCTACACATGCGAATGACACCTCAACATTTTATAATCTAAGATCCCAAAAACTGATTTTTCAAATTGAATTTGACGATAAAAATGAACTTTTTTTAAGTGTTCTACTTACCCAAGCTGTTGATGATAAAATACCGAAAGCGAAGTCCTATACCTTCGTAATATCTTGCTGCCGAAAAAGACGAATAATAAACCAATTTCAACTGATCCGTATTAAGCAAAAGTCGAAATGGATCTCTGTTTACGTTTTCGACGTGAAGGAGTTGTGACCCAGATGAATCTTCCACGGTGAAATTGCTTACCCTGCGAAAGATAATAAATGACAAATGATATGAAATGTGGCAAGCTGAAAAAGTCTAAATGGTATCGATTTCTTTTACATATATATATATATATATATATGTATATATTGTAGATAGATTAAAGACGAGACATAACTTTTGCTGTTACCTTATATACGTCAACCGCAACACATCTGCACCCAAAAGAAACAACAGAAAAAGAAACATAATCTGGTTTAACCCT
>JAUUIK010119827.1:2123-14269 GCA_032270385.1 Urticina crassicornis | reverse complement strand
CAATGAACCATACACAGGATATACCATACTGAAATTATATAGGAAAACAAAGGCGCGCGCGAAAAAAATGTTCTAGTACATTTTTTATGAATTTTTTTGCTCGATCGTATTATAGAGGTTATTATCTTGACCTCGAATTAAAAAAAATTATAAAACTCGATTTTTCCCCGATTTTATTTTCACTTTTTACTTTTATCTAAATTGGGCTCCCTGTGATGCCACTATGTGAAGGGCCCAAAACATAAATGACTTCAAACTTTACAACAAACCACAGGTAGCCCAAGCTATTGCCTTGTGTCTGAAAATACAGTAAATGTATGTGGCTAATTTTACTTATAATTATAATTATAATTATAATTATAATTTTAATTATACATTTACTGTATTTTCAGACACAAGGCAATAGCTTGGGCTACCTGTGAACAAACATCAAAAGTTGAAGTCTTTTTAAGGCTATGTTGTTTTTAAAATAATAATAATAATAATAATAAATAAAAGATAATTTTAGCCAGTAAGAAAAAGGCATACTTACGAATTTGACCAGGTCTTCCTTTTAAACCATCAGGTCCTGGATTACCCACTCCACCGTCATTACCAGAGAAACCAGGTGGTCCCTTCATTCCTTTAGGACCAGGAGGACCATCGCTGCCCTGCCTTCCTGAATTTCCAGGGTCTCCAGGTGAAGCTATTAATAATTTTAAAAATATCATATGTGAAATAATACCAGAGAAGGGACAGTTTATAATGAGTATAGTTATTCAAGAATAAATAAAATCTGCAACTTAATTCCCTGAAGGTTCTTGACTAAAAACAGACCATTTTACAGTTCCCTGTTCCATTTTGAAGGGCAGCCAGTCCTTTGCATCAAAGCAAGGATGGAGTTGACCTTGCAACGATAGATCAGACCTAACATGTTTTTAAAATAATTATTTACAAGTCTCTATCACTGCATGGTCAACTTTGGCCTTGCTTTAATGCAAAGGATTGTTCACCTTTGGGATGGCACAGGGAACTGTAAAATGGTTTATTAAAGCCAACAAACTAAAACTTTCAAATAACAACCAAAAGTAGAATTCATACCTGGAGTTCCAGGTAGACCCATGATTCCTGGATTTCCAGGAACTCCAATTATACTATCTCCAACTTCTCCTTTTGATCCTTTGGTGCCTTGGAAACCCTGAGTGCCTCTTCCTCCAATTCCTGGTGGTCCTGTGGGACCAATTGGACCCTTAGCTCCCTTGGCTCCAGGAAGTCCTGGCCTTCCATTTGGTCCAGCATCACCTGTCATCCCTGCAACAGGTCAAAGTTATTTTTACCTAACTTCTAATTATTAAACCAAAAACAAATTTGAATCAGTCTTGGTACTTTTAATAACACATGCACTGCTTTTTTTTGGGAGGGGTATCCCCTGGCGATGAATATTGATTGAACATGAAACCTCATATCCAACAGTTTTGTCATTTACCCCTACCAACAGGTCTTAATTAAGGTGGAAATTGTCTGGACAGTCTCCACCCCTTTTCTCACAAGATTACACTGCTGCTTCCCTAGTTATACAAATCACTAACCTCTAGTTCCATTGGTTCCCGAAAATCCAAATCCTCCTGGTGGACCTGGTATGGAATCTCCTGGTGGTCCCTTTCTACCTGAATTACCAGGAAGGCCAACGTTGCCTGGTGTACCCTTCTGTCCCATTTCTCCTTTCATGCCCAGTGGTCCACGAGCTCCAGGATATCCATATGCACCTAAAAAAGAATAAAGTGACACAATGATGTCTAGAACTGCTTCATTAAAACATATTTCTGAATTTGATTTTATTATAAATGGCAATTCAGGGTTGGACCCAGAAATGTTTTGAGGATGGGGTTTCTTTAGTTGAGTAATGTGAAGAGAATACTAGTAGTAAGTGTGTATTGAGTACATTTTATTTTCATCCTCATCATCATTTTTAACTTACCTCCCTCTCCAATAAGTCCAGGAGGTCCAGGTAAACTATCACCAGGTTTACCTGGCTTACCATCAACAGATAGTCCTGGAGGACCATCCAGACCAGCAAAACCCTTGTCACCATTGGCTCCTTGTACACCTTGACTCCCAGTTGTACCTTCAGGACCTTTAGCCTTTAAGAGTACTGATAAAAACAAAAACACATTAATCTGGGAATGTGGAAGGGAATAAAATGAAAAATATGTCACTGACCACCTACCAACCACTTACTGACCACCTACCAATGGTTTACTGACCACCTACCAACGGCTTACTGACCACCTACCAATAACTTACTGATCACCTTACAAATTACTTACTGACCACCTACCAACCACTTACTGACCACCTACCAACCCCTTACTGACCACCTAACAACCCTTTACTGATGACCACCTAACAACCACTTACTAACCACCTACCACATTTTTACAGTGCAGCTTGTTCAATATTTCCAAAAATGAATAGACGGTTAGCAGATATGGTTTCAAATCAATGAAAATCAATCTGTATACCAATCAGGATACGAGTTCCATGGTTCTGTAGCAAGGTAAACTAACCTGGAGGAGGCGGTCCTGTTCCAGGATCACCATCCCTTCCCCTGTCACCAATCATTCCTGTTTCACCATTTGGCCCACTTTCTCCTTTGGGTCCAATGTCTCGCACAGGTGTTATTCTAGGAGGATCTCCTTTACTTCCTGTATCTCCTATTGATCCTGCATTTCCTCTTTGGCCTGGGATACCATCCCTACCAGGATCACCCTAAAGATACATATTTAACAGTTACTATTCCTGGATTATTTTAAGATTATACTCAGAGTTCCAAATTGGACCACTATGTTTAGATATTTAAAGAATGCTTTTGTCTTTTGTCTTATAATATTACGATTTATAGAAATAAATCAGTTTTGTCCTGGTGACCATTGTGTGAACGTAACACTGTTGTTATCATTCTTGCTGGTACGTTGTCTCTCTGCGACCCTTGCCACTCCTTCCTTAATGGACCACTTATCCCACCCACCAATAGCATAGTCATGGCATGGTGTTAATTATATTTACTAAGCCAGTCATATAACATGGAATTGCAGCTCAGTAATCTAATTGAAATGTTGGGACACAACACTGGCACAGTCATGACATTTACGGCACATCTGTGCCATACATTTTTCACAGTCATAGGACATTTGTACTGTTTATGTAATCTTTAAAAATTACCGTCTGAAACATAATAACAGAAAGCCAGATCTATAAGACTTTGGGAAACATGGCTAGTATAGAGGTGAGAGTGCTCGCCTCTCACTAATGTGGCCTGGTTCGATTCCTGGACACACTGTCAATTATGTGAGTTGAGTTGTTTGTTGGTTCTCTCTGGGCACTTTGCTAGGTTTTCCTCCTCCTATAACAACCAACATTTTAAAATTCCAATTGGATTTGGCGCAAGAATAGCCACTACGTGGAGCCAAAATAAGTTTATATTTATTCACTTATTTATTCCTATTTAAGACTTACTTCAGGTCCATTGAGACCTCTTGGACCTGGCAATCCAAGCCTTCCCTCATTGCCTGCCGTTCCAACTGCTCCTTTGAGCCCTTGTGGACCCGGCGGGCCAGGTTGCCCATCATCACCAGGTACACCAGGAGGAACAAATGGTTCTTCTCTATCTTTAAGTCCAGAGGCACCCTTGGGTCCGGGTGAACCTGGTCGTCCATACACTCCTTTGACACCCTAATGAATTATTAGAAGAAACAGATGATAAAGTTGTTTTACTATTTTTGGAAGTTTATATGAAAATATATATATTTAATATTTATGACAGCTTGAATCATCTCTTAAATATCTAACATGGAAAATAGACAAAGCCTTAATTGTTTGATACATATCTTATTATTATTTTATTTTATTTATTTATATCTTAACAGAAGGTGTGAGAGACTGGGAACGAGAAACGTGAGGACAACGTGGTGTCGAGCGGCCATTGATGTAGAAAACAACTGTAGCTTTTGAGTTATAGCATAAAGCATATATTCGTTTTATTATCGGCTCTTGGATGTAGTTAACAAAGGCTCTTTGACTCAAGTGATTTTCAAAGAGGTCCTGCAAATACTAACTAACTAATACTAACAAAGCCTAAAAAATATTTACATGAATACCAGTAATAATAATAGCTAAAATATTAAAAAGATGTGGACTACAACTAATTCAAATTCAGGATAATATGCAAATGAGCTCATTTAAAGCTACAATAATAAGGAGAAAATTACAAACAAAGTTTCTAACATGAGTTCGGAAGCTGGGCTTTAAATTCACAACTCACTGATTGACCCCTAGCCATCACGTGGTGTACTTGGTGTTATGGTCACGAAAATGTTCAGACATTGTTCAGAATTGCCGTACGATCGTACTAACTTTTGAACGATCGAAATATCAACTTGTTTTATATATTTAGTTTTCTAAAATTATAAAAGTAGGATAACTTCTTTCTGGAGTTAAAAAACGAGTTTTTGGGTTATTTAGAGAACCAAGTAAACAAACCAAGCCGACATTTTGTACAAAAGTTAGTATGATCGTACAGCAATTCTGAACAATGTCCAAACATTTTCATGACCGTAACACCAAGTACACCATGTGATGGCTAGGGGCAAACGGTGAATTGAGTTGTTGTAATATGTAAAGTAATACACCAAAGTATGAAAATAATAAATGATTGTTTATGATCTCCAAGGGTATTCTACCAATAATTGCAAGTGTTTCTCAGTGATGTTTCACAGATTACACAGGTTTTCCATGGAACAATAACATTACACTACAAGTACAATGCACTCAAGGACGGGATAATGGATTTTCTATACAGGTTAAAAAAGAAAAAAAGAGCAGAGCACATTTTACAACTTGATGGCCACCACAGGTAGCCTGTCAAGTAGTCATACCTTTGGTCCAGAAGGTCCGTCTAACCCCTTTGGTCCAGAATTCCCAATTGGCCCTTTTCTTCCAGGTTGACCATCAGCACCTCTTTCACCTCGGTTTCCAGGAGGGCCTGGACTAGCAGTGTCCCCTCTTGGACCTGGAGAACCACTGGGACATGTTGGGCACCTATGTTTTTCTCCCTTTGATCCCGGTGGGCCTGGAGGTCCATCAGGTCCCCGATTACCAGTATTTCCAGGTGAACCTGGTAGTCCTTTGAGAGGTTGAGGACATCTTCCCTCATTACAGATGTGAGGGTCAGCTATGATGGAATAAAAAAAGACAATTTAACACAACAAGTAGAGATATATATTTAAATAAAAGCTTCTTCCACGTTAAATTAAAACTATAAAAAAAAAGGAAGTAAAAAGGAAGAAAAGAAATGCATGTTCAAATCCTGGCCACTTCTGCATGGATATGAAGCGATTGGTCTTGTTACCCTTACCGGTAACTTCTATCCTATACAAGGGGGTGCAAAAGATCTGGTAGTACTATTTGTAAGCACTATCATGATGACCTTTAACATCACATCATACTGACCTTTAGGTCCTTGTAGACCAGGATCACCAATTCGACCCTTTGGACCTCTAGGTCCAGGAGGGCCAGTCATACCCTTTGGCCCATCAAGTGGTCGTCCAGGGTCACCTCTTTGTCCTCTACGACCAGCAGGTCCTTGTTCTCCTTTGGTTCCCATAGCTCCAGTCATTCCAATGACACCTGAAATATCAAGTAAATTGTTTAATAATAATAATAATAAGATGGTTTTAGAAGCGCCACACTAAGTCTCAGCGCTCTTACAGAATACAAATAAAATGAAAACATTAAAATGTCTAGAAAACTTTTTCAAAAAGAAATGTTTTAAGCAGTGTCCTAAATTTGCTTAAATTTGTTTCCGCGGAGCGGATATGTATTGGTAACATATACTTTGCTGTAATTGTAACAACACATTGCATGATTGGATGAGCAGCACAAACACAATTGGAAGCCATTTCAGTGTTACTGCATGTTGTACTGTGTAGATGCTGTAAGTCAGTATCATGGTTTCTCACTCTTAGGAAATCCACTCTATTGCTTAAGTTTACTCAAATGTCAATAAAAAAATTTGATGATAGCACTTCATAAATTCCAGAAATGGAAGGAGCAAGTTAAAGTTAGTTACCACAGAAAGATTTGGACATTTAATTATCTTGAAAATTAAAGCTCTGGTAAATTTTTGAAATCTCTAAAATTAGAGAAATTGTACAAGAGTTTGTGTGTCTTACAGCAAATGAAGGGATAAACCTGCCTTCAAGTGAACTAACCATATGTTCTCTAAAAATTAATATTTAAAAATTCACCAGTGCATCAGTTTTTAAGATACGATTCCAAAATGTTTACTGGTTACTAATTTTGACTTGCTCTTTTCATTTTCGGCATCACTATTGTGAAAAAGTATTTTTTGGTTGACGTTATTGAAACCAACCAATAATTTTTAATAGCAAAAATTATAGCCTAATTCAAATAACCAACATTTCTCTATTTATACACTTTAAAAAAATGGTTTCCTTGGCAAAACAATAACATATACAGCACATTCTGCATTCCAGCCCTATTCAAGATTATAAACCATTCTCTAAACAGAATGTCTGTACCCTTCAAGTCTGAAAACCATACCCTGTTTAAGAGGATTTATAGGAGAGACCGGCTGCCCTCCCTTTCTCTATAGCACAAACTCTTACCAGGTAGACCAGGTGGACCATCGGGACCAGGTAGACCTTGATCACCAAGATCTCCATTTGCACCATACGTCCTAGGACCAGCCAGTCCTTTAGGACCTTGAGGTCCAGGATCACCAGTATAGCCACGAGGTCCTGGAGATCCAACAATGCCTTTTTGTCCAAGATCACCCTTTGGCCCAGGAAAACCACCCTAATGATAAAAGATACCAAAAATACATAATTATACAGCTGAGAAACAAGAATAACATGTCTTGATATTGCAAGACAAGCTGCATAGAAAATTGCACCATCTAACTGTATCTTCTTTAATTTCTGACCACTAAATGTGTTAAATGAGTTTCATTATATAAAATCATATTCTTACCTCCCTACAAAATGTCTTTTACCTAATTGTTTTCTTCATAAAGACCTCCAGAATATTTTAATATGTGGTATATAGTGACTTTTCAAACAGATTTGTATTACTTACTTTTCCTCTATCTCCAACATTTCCAGGTTGGCCTTCTGGACCTGGTCGGCCATTTTTACCCTGGAGTTAAACATATGAAATGTGATTATAAATAACTCAAAGAAAAACAAGAGTGTAGTGACTACCCGGTATAGGAAATGAATTACTGGTAACTCAACAGAGACAGGAGATCACTGATAACAACTTTCAACAGATTTTAATGGTTGGTACATTCAAGAGGACAAGTTTGGGGACAATTCAGGGAAACTATATTTCCAGGAACAAATGAAATGAAAGATTAATAAAAGATTTCTCTCAAGCTTCTTTTGTTGTATCAACCAACATGGCTACAACTAATTTGCCATTTAATCTCCAAGAAATAATAATCACAAACCACTTTCTATAATGCCAAATGCATTTTCTTGATCACCAAAAATTTTCACAGGTATTATATTCCATTATATTCATCAAACTTAGAAATGTTATAAGCTAGCACCAACATCCATAACATTTTCATTCAGACTTTGACAGTTTGCACATATTTAAGGCTACAAATGTAACCTCTTACACTGAATAAGGACCAAACAATGTAAATGACCACATACATATGCATGCCACAGTTATTTTTTTCAATTCCATTTTTTAGCTCATTTTTTAATAAGTTGGGAGTGCAGCATAATTATTTGATTCTGAGTGTATATACATGTAAGTGTTCATATATACAGTAAAAAGCAAGCATTTGAAAAAAGATGATTTACTGCCCCTTTTGGAAAGAAATAGAATCTTAAATAAAGCTGCCTTGCAGTACTCACAATTCGTCCAGGTTGTCCAGGTGGTCCTTGACCTCCCTGGGTTCCTGTACTCCCCTGTATAATAATTATAATAATCAATAAATATTCAATAATACTATAAAGAATAATACAAAAAAATCAATAGCAAAAACAATGCTCTCATATATACCTCCTATTAAGGAGGTCCGTACCATAAGTTATGGACCAAATTTTTTCCACTGCCTATGGCCCAAGTGCGTAGCGTGTGGGCCATTAAAAAGTAGAAACAACAAGGAGCCATAACATACAGTATGGATCGAGCAAACAAGGTTAATAAGATGTTTATTATATGGCAGTTTTTCAACCTTGGTAAACACAATTGAGAAATGTTTCGGTCTATACTGGAAGTTACAGACTGCAGATTGACCAATCATAGATAACAAGATTACTTTGCCATATAATAAATTGTATTACTCACTCTAACTCCAGCAGGGCCTTGAAGTCCAATTCTGCCTTTTGATCCCTGAAATAATAGTAATTTAAGTAAAAATCCTTTCGATAAATTTAAAGAGCTTTTTGGTTTAGAAGATGATAATAGGCCCAAAGCATGAGCCTTGGGAAACACCACACAATATTTTTATCATCAGAAGCAATCTTACCCTCTGTCCTGGTATACCAGTATCTCCATGTTCTCCTTTCATACCAGGTTCACCTATTATTCCTCGTGGGCCTGGACGATCACCAAATGAATCTCCTTTAGGCCCTTCTCTACCCACCGTACCCTAAGACAAGATTAGATAAGAATTAAAGAAAAATTCAAATTTTCAAGCCATCCAAAAAAAGAACCAAACATAATTATTACTTACTTTTAAACCTCTCTCTCCAATATCCCCCTGACAAAGAAAGATATTGGTGTTATTGTGGTTGGATTTAAACTAAAAGTTTAATTCAAGTAAAATGGATGAAGTGTTCAAAGGATACATAGCTTGATTACCAATAAAATAAATTTTGATATTGACTGGCATGATAAAATAAGCTGATAAATTAAAAACAATTAACACCAAAATATTAAAACTCACACTTTCTAAACCAATAAATTCCTGATCTCCAGGTAGACCTGGATGTCCAGTATCTCCCTGTGGAAAAAAAAAGAGTTATTTTTAAAACAAGTTTCAAATGACTGTGAATCTCACCAAGCACCTGAGGGATCTAGAATCATCTTGGAAGGTGTCGACAATTCCAGGGGTTTATTGGTTATTGGTTGATTGATCAACTTTAACCTCTGGAACAGTCCTACTGTGGTCTTTTGACCATGTGAACAGTTTTGGCATGAGTGGAAACTGCTGCATTGGCCAATTGTAATAAGCCATTGCATTTAATATCTGCACCCCCCCCCCCCCCCGGCCCCCCCTTTTTAGGAGCTCCTGAAACCTGAGTTGGGAGAGGGGGAGGATTGAAATATCAGAAACATCAGGTGTCCCGATTTTAATTTCAGAAATCCTGGGTCAAGGGGAAATGCAGCAAAAATTTAAAGATAAATTAAAAATACAGCTAAAAATCCTGGGGGGTTGAGGAGAAATATACTGTTAGGTAGAAATCCAGGGGTGATCAATGAAAAAGATGCAGCTCCTCAATCCTCAACCAGGGAAGTGCAGATATTAAAAGCAATGGCCCAATGTTAGAGAGAAAGCCATCTGTAATGTTACATTATCAAAGTTTATATCACTAATACATGTATATGACTATAGGGTATATCATCACTCACAGCATCGCCATCTGCACCATCTATGTTAGGTAATTCAAGTCCTGGTTCACCCTTGAGAGAAAAGGGATAAAATATATCAGTCAGTGTCAGAATTGATTTCATTAAATAGGAAATAAATTAATAGACCTTTATATTACCTGCAGCCATATTGGTTAGAAACAAAAGAATTCCCACAGCAAGCCTCGATCACAACAAGTATTGACAGGCAAAAAAACAAAGGATTTATTGTCCTGGGACCACCACATAGCCACAGCATAATAAAGGTCTATTGCGGTCTTAATATATAATTCTAGGATTGAATTACAAGCATTTGTTGTCCAACAACATCATTAGACAAAATAGAATAAAATATAATTCATATTTTATGAAATCTTTTATGATGTGCAATTTTCCTTACTCTGTAGCTAACAATAATGCACAAATTGTTCTTACCTCCATTCCTTTTAATCCTGGTAACCCTAGGTTACCCTGTCAGGGAAAAAAGCAAACATTTGTATGTCAATGTTAGCAGAATATTATCTTAAGCACTATCTGAATGCTAAAGAATATTGTTAGGTAATGCCTATAGTAGGACGCATTGTTGACAAACATTGGCTTTCTGATGCTAATATGCAAACCAAACTTAACAACAGATATTGCACCTTACTTTGTTTTACGAGCAAAGCAATCTCTGGTTTTCATTTGCATAAGAATGGCTTGTGTTCCAGTGTTTCATTCATGTTTTAGAAGGGGGAAGTAATCCAGCGAGGGGGGAGGGGGGGTCAATATTTTTTTAAGGTGCCAAAAGGGGAGGTTGTTACAATTTTTGTACTTGAAGAGGGGGGTCAGAAAAAAATTCCAGATTTTGAAATGCTGGTATATAATTAATAAAGAATGAAGAGGGTGGATAACAAAATTTTTAAATTAACACTTTGTTGGGAGACCTTCCTTATTTTTTACTCTACTATAGGGGTTGGGCCACAAAATTTGAATGCTCCCTGATGTGAACTGTTTTTGAGGCATTTCTGGACAAAATAAAGAGCTATTGGTATTAATTTGTACTTACCTTTGGACCAATGAGGCCTTTCATACCCTGGTAAGAAAACAGATTCAATCAATGAAGTCAATCACAACAAACAAATCCTGGTTATATTTTTTAATTGTAAAAGGTAAAAATAAAAGACAATCGATTAAGGCAAATAATGTCATAACCATTAGAAATGTGATGAGAGCACCAAAACAATGCTAAAGTCAGTCATGACTGCATAGTCTAACACTAAAGTCTGTCATAAGCCCCCCAGTTACAGTATAAGGACCCCTTAGTTATACGGTCCCCTTAAAACCTCCTTTATGTAGATTTTAACTGGGGTTGTGTGGTAGAAAACAGTATAGCAGTCAGGATTAGTGTCCAACTACACTTAAGAACACAGTCCTCGTGATCCGGAATCAATCCTAAAATGCTACAAGAGATGCTCTAGTGTTATATTACACTTTTACATAATCCTTAATTAGTTACTAATTTGACATACTTATCATACATACATAAACTTTTTTAAAACTTGAATTTACAGAGTAGCTTGATTGAGCTAATACCTTACTACACACTTCCCCCCAAAGAAACTTTGTCCTGAAGATAAAACAATCATACATACTACAGCATAATAATTTTGTTTATTGTTTTTGCCAATATACTTACAGGTAGACCAAATTCACCAGCTGGTCCCTGCGGTCCCTAGAAATAGAAATAAAAAATAAACAACAGATTACCATATATAATAAAAAGAAAGATGATTCTTGCACTGATTTAATATATATCTGTTCTAACTCAATCTAACCAAACATATGTTATCAAAAATACTGAGTACGACATTAAAGATTGCTCTTCATTGAAAAAAGTCATTTTTTTGTTTGTAAGGGGCCAATTGCCAGCCGATTGGGAAGCATGGGTGGTATACAGTGGATTCCCAGACTTGGTGTCATATGTGAGTTGAGATAATTTTTGATTCTCTCCCTTGCTTTAAGGGTTTTCCTCCCTCCGTAAAATTTAACCTTTCTAATTTAATCATGAATTGAGGTTCCGATTGGAAACAAGCCTCTGGCTTTATCTGTTATAACATAAGGCGTCTTTTTTAAAGCCATGTCCAAAACGTGTACAGTCTAGTGTAAGCAATTACTTGGCTTCAAATACTTAATATTTTAGCATCAAATTGGTTTTACGCAACATACATTGAATTGGCTTTCTCCAACATAATACTACATACCTTTGGTCCAGCAGGTCCTGGGGGTCCTCGGTCACCCTAAGGATAAAGCATAAGAAATGAATAGGGATTATGGCCCAGGGATTATAAACAAATTAAATAGGGATTATAAATAAATGAAGAAATTTATGGAAGAAAGAAATGTTTATAAATCTCTTCTCCCCCACCTGACCCTCACCCCAACACACACACACAAAGAAAAAAATCACAGTCTCTGAAACTACATTTTCCATTCCCACATTTTGAGTTTCAAAGAAAGGT